>JASANF010017170.1:0-39893 GCA_030248245.1 Trissonchulus sp. WLG1_4
TCTCTACCTATGCATCTACCTAACTTGAGAGCTTTTCAGCCATGACACAAATCTCGCATCGAACTGCAAAACTAAAGCGCGGGAGTGCGATCGAACCACTAACATTCGGATTCTAAATCCATGGCTCAAGCAACTGAGCAAACCAGTCGCTGCTAACAAGGGATCTATAAAACAACAAAAATTTGTCATGGAGCTAATCAGCAGAGCAACTGTATCAGCAAAACAACTCTACTTGATGTTATCTTGAACGTTTTATCAAATTGCATTAATTGAATTGTCACTATTCAAATCTTAGATTCGGTAAGTGAAGATGCAGCGCAGTCGCACACAAAAAAAGTTGTGTACATTAGTTAAGTTATGATTCTATCTAACAGTCTCACATAGTGCAGCGGTTAGCACTCTGGACTTCTAATCCAGTTATACGAGTTCGAATCTCGGTGAAACCTAACATTTTCTAAAAATATAAGTTTTGAAATTTTAACTTGAAAACCTGTTTAAAAATCACCAATTTTTGCTGTTTGAGAGGCTTTCATGCAAGTGAACAGTAAATGTGTCTACAATGTGTATAAGTTTAGTTGATTTAAAAAAATATTTTATCCACAGATAATGGCCGCGTTTAATATTTCCTCAGGAATATTGACACTCAGACCTCACAATTTAACCACTTCTCACTCAGCAGAAGAGCTTGTTCCGGACCCTTTCTGTCCTGGGGCCTGTTGCATATTAAAACAATAGGCAATAGGTCCAATAAGCAATAGGGCTTATTGAAGTCTGTTGCATAGAACACCTATGTATTGTAATAGGCGATTTTTTATAGGTGAAATAGGTGTTTTACATAGCAATAAGTCCAATAGGTGCCACGCGCCCATACGTTTATTGTTTTTAGCTGTACTTTTTATGCGTGTTAAAGCGTTTGCTTAACTTTTTTAATATTTTTGCCTCTTTAGGTAATAAATTGTTAAAGTGCCTAGCAATAGGCTGAAAAGTAACAAGGGTTCTATGCAACACTCGCCTATTGCACCTATTGCAAAAGACCTATTGAACTAACGTTAGCGTCCACCTATTGAACCTATGGCTTATTGCTTTATTAACCTATTGCTTTATATGCACCGCAAACTCAACAATAGCTATTTACTTATTGGACCTATTTACTTCTGAAAAGTTTTATGCAACAGGTTCCTGGACTATAGATTTTTGAAACATGTTAGGATGCGTTTTTCTGCAAGTCTGACGCAAAAAATGACACATATGTAAATAGCAGACTGTCTTAACATGTGCTAATTTTAGGCAAAAACCCAACATGAAAACGGAAATTTGAACAACTTAAAAATTACGCCGTCGGTCGGTGTTTAAAATTCTGAGATATAGGGAAACAGGGACTAATAGGTACATAAAGCAGCGAAAACGACTACATTAGACCCAGAGTTGCAAGGTTTTCTGGCCAGAACAAAATTTGGAAAGTTTCTTGACTTCTTCGCAGATTTCGATCAATTGGAGACCTGTTTAAAATTTTTTCCTGCCAGGCAAAACACAAACTAAATGAGGGATCTTCCTCCGAAGTTTGGCGGTTCCGGTGCTTTGTCTGTTTTGCCTGCATGTCCAAAGGTTGTGAAAGCTTTAGACAGGCCGAGCAGCTTGTCAGTTCGGCCCGAGTAAAGGCTTCTGTGTTTCAAGTCTTGAATCTTCATGGGTGGATGGATACTGGGTTACAATGGTTAAGTCGCAAACTAAAGTCTAAGATACTTTCATTTCAGTCCTACTCCGAACCCTTTCTAAACTGTCATCGAACCGCTGTCTGATACGGATTAGGGTCGATTCATACTTCAATAGGGCATACGGACAAACGGACATAGGGCATACGGACAAAGCACATTTCGTCCGTTTTTTCAATTCATACTTTTTAGGGTAAACGGACATTGGGACATACGGACATACGGGCATACGGACAAAAGAGCGATTCATACTTTTGAGCCGTATGTCCGTTTGTCCGTATGCCCGAAAGTTTCGGGCAGAGTTGAACTGAATTTAACTTTGCCGGACATACGGACAAAGTGAAATTGTGCCGTTTAATACGGATGAACGGACATACGGCTGAAGGGCAAACGGGCATACGGCTAAACGGACGAAAATATGAATCAGACGGCCGTTCTGCCGGTCATTTTGTTCGGATGTCCGTTCGTCCGTTTGCCCGTATGTCCCAATGTCCGTATAGAAGTATGAATCGACCCTTAGTGTGAGCAGTAGTCCGGTTAGGGTCGATTTGTACTTACAACCGCATAATATACGTTCTTCTGACGGCAAATCTACACTCTACAGAATAATCCGCCACCTTACGCACTTTTAGTGGCGTGCTTATTTTTTGGTAGTTTTGTCGGCTATACGGACTATACGCTATACGGCTATAAGTATGAATCGACCCTTAGTGTGATTAGAAAGTCTATCAAGTCAAAAATTATCTAAATATCTAACGCCATTATAAACCGTTGAGTCGGACTAAAATCAACACCTTTAGGGTCGTTCATACTTCAGTAGGATAAAAATGCACATGAGGCCAGTTCCGTCCTTTTTCGATTCAAACGTTATATGCAACCGAACATGGAACGTACGGATATACAGCTGTCTGAGTGCCTGTAAGAACATACGAACTCAGATCCGATTCATACTTTTCAGCCGTATGGCCCATTGCACTGCTGAGCGGACAAAATTTATAGAACACACTTTGTTCAGGCGTCCATTTATCCGTTTTTACGTTATGTGAAAATGTCCGTACAGAAGTATGAATCTGCCCCGGCTCGTAAAGGAATGGCCAGTCAGGTGGGGTTCACGTTATACAACTATTGCGAACTAATGTGAATTGTCAGCCAATAAAAATTTCAGTCGAAGAAGCATAAAACACAGACTTTCAATATGATTTATTATAAATTATTTATACAGTATATTACTGATTATAATTACTTTACGAAGTAAAATACAAAATAAATTCCAAGTCTTTGTTTCACGAATCTGTAAATGTTCAAGATGAAGATAATGCTTCTCCAAATATGTTAGGAAGTTCCTAAAAGAAAAAGAAATATGGAAAACCAAACTATTTAAAAAAAATGAAATAAAGTTAGCATTTCCTTTACGTTGATTGACACTACGATCGATTAGACTAAAGGCTGAACTTCACAAATTTTTTTACATTTTGCCCTTTATTTTGTTGTACATTTTTAAAATTATTCCGGATCATACGATGTTGTACATACATGTGGGCTAGTATTATGCCAAGGTTCAGTGATTGCTCTATCTGGTCTATGCTAGACCAGTCCAACTAAGAGCGACTTTCAGCTATTTTTGCATGGATTCGCCAATGTAATACACTGACAAACGCAATACCGAACCAAAAGTGCACATTCAAGCATATTGGTCGTATCAGAAGTTGTGGTGCTTTGGGCTAGTAACGTTGGAAAATATGTAAAATTTAAAAAACTAGTATATTTAACCTGGGTAGCCCTCGGCCTCTTAGATCTACAATAGGATATTATGGAATTTTGAACAAGGTAGACACCCATATGCCACAAAAAGGATACATGAAATGGTAATTTAAGTATTTTATCATGCTTCAACGACTATGGTAAAACACTCACCTGGCCATAATCAAGCAAATTAAAACAAAACACAAGCTATTAATTACCTTCGTGTCCATTCTTCTTTCCAGCCACCGCAAAAGAGACTGTGTCAGTACGGCATAGTTATCTGTTTGCACTTCGTCACGGAACGAATCAAACCAAGATTCCATTGCGGCTCGCATCTAAGAACAAACCTATTTTAACAGGCCTGGTTATTTGACGCAAATAATTTGTACCACCCTATCCCCAGAACCTACTACACTTTTGACTGATAATCAGATACTGACTCATGACCGATAGTCAGAGAAAAGACCTATTCAAGGCCAAGATTGGTCTAAAAAATTTGAGTACAAAACACTAAGATTACAATTACGTTGGGGGTCTGCAGCGACACCCAACCCAAGAATTTTCCCCCATCGCAACTGTTTTCATAAATGACGTTAACATAGTGACTAAACTGCTTGTTTTATCAAATATCAATGTCTAATGATCTACAATGCCTATACAATATTGTACTTTGTACACATATATACGGATCTAGGATATATCGGATTTGCCCTATTACCAATATTTTGATTAAGCCGCGCAGTGCATATCATTAAAGCCACTATGACAACAATGAGCAATTTCATAGACTGAGTACTGACATAGCGTTCACTAATGCAAGACAGCTAACAACCAATTGAACTTAATTGTCATAAACAGTTTCTCAGAATAATTTTACGTGACTAAACTGATTAGGTTTACGATCTTAGATGCTCAATACAGTATGAAGCTGTTCAACAGTAAATAAACCAGTAAATAAAAAGAGTATTGAGTTAAAAACTGCGATAACTCAATAACTAAGATGTATATACGCCTACAAGGGCTATAAGAGTGCAATAGCTCGATTAGCAGCATGCACTTAGTCACTGAAGGCAGTTATTGCACTGTTTTTTCAAAGGGAGGTATCTAACAAGACCACACACCATTTTGAATCTAGCATGCGTCATTCCGGGGTCAGTGTTACCAGCCTCACCGCCCTCCACTGCAATTTGTTCATAGTTCCTGCAAGTGTATACATATATATGAATCACTTTTCGAGACATTCAACGCGACAGCCATACATGCAACTGGGGCATAATTTTAAGGGGGCCTTTCTGACTAAATTCTGAGGACTCACCCACCTAGATCGACCAAAAATAGTGTCAGTGTCATTTTTTTCTACCTTTTCCTGAATTTTCCGGACCTTCCCCCCCGCCCCAGATTTCTGATTTTTCGGGAAGGAGGCGGCATGACCATCCCCCCTCACAAATGTATGATGGCAACCAGGGATCGACCGGAACCCTAAAACTACCGGAACCGGAACCGGAACCGGAACCACCTAAAAATACCGGAACCGGAACCGGAACCGGAACCCACTTCAAAAAGACCCTATATTTTGCAATATGTTCAAAAAAAATTTTGTTCACTTTTACTCACATTTTTGCAACCCTTCTATACAGTTTTGACTTTCTATACACTTAAAAAATACACTTTTGATATTTATTTTAGTATTTACAGTAATTTAGCACTTTAATTCGCAGTGCAAACGCAAGACCAGTGAGCCACAGGTTGCAGGGGTCTGGGGGCGGCAGCCCCAGAAAAAATGGGAGATTTTTTAACTGTTTACGCCGAATTTGGATAACTAAAGTCGTATCAGAAATTTTTTCCGACAGGTACAGTGTATTATACAAGTACATTCAGCATAATGAACTTTTGTAGACATGCATAGGCTTTGGTGAACAAAGATAATAACAAGGAGTAGTCAGCCATAGAGGTGCCGGGGTCTGGATAGGGTCGTCCTCAGAAAAAAATTCGAAAATTTTTGGATTTTTAGACAAAATTTGGTCAATTGGAGACGTATCAAGAAATTTTTTCGGCGGGGCGATAAAAACCAAAGGGGGGACCCTTGTTGACAATTTCTTAAGGTTGAGCTTAAGGATAACTTCTTAAGGGGACCAAAAGGGGGGGATCGCGGCCCCCGCGACCCTCCTCCCTATCTACGCCATTGGGCTGGCTTGGGTCAGGTTAATTTTCGCTGGGTCCAGTTAAGAGAACTTGAGTCTGGCTGGACCCACTCATGGACCCAAAAAAACCCTGACTTGGAGAAAATTGGGGGGGCGGGGGGCGGCTGTACCGTCGCCCCCTCTCCTAGATGTTAGATAGTAAAGCCTGTTTCACACGAGGGGGATTTTCAAGGGGATCTTCCTCATGGGGATCCCCATGGAGATTCCCGTGGGAGTCCCCACGCGTCCCCTAGGGGATGGGGATCTACATGCAGTGGCCAATCAAATAAAGTCACGTGCGTGTGGGGATCCCCTTGCGTCCCCAAGGGGATCCCCTCGGGGACGCGTGGGATGCAAGGGGATCCCTTTGAAAATCCACCTCGTGTGAATCAGGCTTAAGGTTTACAGAGATTACATAATTTTTTCATTGTAGCGTAAAAAACCGAGGACCTTCGACCTTCGGCTTTCATTGAGCTAGTTGAAGAAATACAAGAAGTTGAAGTAATACAAGAAGTAATACAACAAGAAGACACAAAAAGCACAGCACTGTTGATAAAGAATAAGCACTGCAACATAAGAATGCTAGAATAAAAAATCAAAAGCTATTTGTATGTAGTCCCAGTACTAGTACTATAAATATTACAATATCCATTTTAAGACAATAAAGCACAAACGATAACAATGTATTAAGCTAGTGTATATTTAAATTTGTACTGTATTTTGTATTTGTATTTAAAGTTATATTATGTACATGTATAAGTATGCAATATTTATATATACGCGTACAGCACACAATATGTTGAACGCATGAGCGTTGATGAATGAGAATAATAAACAAGACGAAGACTAAACTAGCTACAGAGTCGCAAGAGGCTCGCCAGAACAAAATCTGAAGAAAATTTCGATTTTTAGGGCAATTGTGGTCAGTTGGAGGCCTATCGGAAAATTTTCATGGACGAACAACACAAAATTAAAAGCAAAATCCTTTGTCAGAGAAATAGTGGTTCCGGTTCCGGTTCCGGTACTTTTAAAATACCGGAACCGGAACCGGAACCGGAACCAAAAAGTACCGGAACCGGAACCGGAACCGGAACTCCGGTCGATCCCTGATGGCAACGAATGCGTATGGCCTTTATTGATCATGATAGTTAACATTATATATAATATGTATATAAGTGTCGACTTCCTCGGGCATCTACCAAACTGAAAAGCTCCATTTCTGGTCAGCAATTGATAAACCAAAGTTTAGTGGGATCAATTTTTTCAATTATTACTATCTTGACTTGATGCATTTAAATCATTCATCAAGAGCTGCAAAATAAGCCATTGGCGAAGACAGAAGTTTCGGGAAAGGTGATTCAATTTTACGAACCCTGGAAAATACGGTAAACAAAAAAACTTTTTTTCCAGAGTATATATAGGTAGTTAACTATACTCATACACTTATTGACACAAAGTACTAAAAATCACCCTTACTGACAAATTAGCTGTAACGCGACAAGCTGCGCATCCAACTTTTCAGCTTCTTCTTGCTCCCTTTTATTATCTTCTTCCAATTCCTGAATATATTCTGCTGCTAAAACGGAATATATATATATATATATATATATATATATATATATATATATATATATATATACATATTACATAGCTGCAATCTATATTGTTTCTGCACTTGCTTGGGTGTAACTCAACAAGTACATGAAACTGTTGGATGTCATATCATGTAACACACTGAAAAATCATACAACCAACAAAAATAATTGCAAGAAAAAATGATGCAGCAAAAAATATAACAGAGCAACGTGTGACTTCATATGAAAAAACCAATCACTTCACAAATAAAAGCATATAAGGCTTAGTCAATAATTTGTCTCTATATTAATAACGGCGGATCCTGGATCATCTCTTGATGTCAGAACATATACATATATATGACACGTGAAGACAAGATCAATAAACAAATATTGACAGTACATTCTCCCCACAATGCAGGTCCAAGTTTTTAACAATAATGGGTTCATGTAATCATGTATATATACCCTGTATATACCTCGAAACAGAACGGTAGCGTTGGTCAATTTTGTTCCTGATGGTACTTTTTCTTCAGGCAAAAGCATTTTCAGCTCTTCATATCCATGCTAAATATGCAAGTGTCATACAGACGACTGTGGAGCTGGAGTATGTGATCTTCTGGGGTGGGAGGAACTTGAAACCACTTCACGACCATATTGTGAACATGTCTCCAATGAAGGTGAATTTTGGAGTATTTATCTGTATGTATCATAATAATATCATAAGCATGGGTTAACCCTTTACCGGCCTATTTTTCGTTATGTAATACAAAAATACAAATTCAACAATTTTTTTATTTAAATTTAAATTTATTTAAATATGTCTAAATAACGCACTGAAAACAGTGCAAGTCATCCCAAGTATCTTAACACATATTTTGGCCATGTCCTCACATGAGGACATCGTCTGGTTACACAAGCAAATTCAAATTCAAATACACTAGCACTAGCAAATGCAGTCGTTCCCAATCCCAAAGCACTTATATATATATACGCGAAGTTAAACAGGTTAACAATTTTTCAGAACCAAATCGGAAACACTTTGGGTTGGGCCCTTTCCTTCCTAAAAATTTGCCAAATGCACTAGAATCGTCCAATTTTTTACCATATAGTAATCAAAAATGTTATTAATTTAGGCTTAGGCTCAGGCTTAGGGCTTGGTATGATGCTCAGGAAACAGAAAATCTTCAGGAAAAATCTTGTCAGCTTAGAATAGATAATCCTGTCAGCTACATAAAGCAAGAAGATGCTTTAAAGCATAATACAAAATGCACATTATGTTACTATCATAACTATCCAAAAACCATTCTGGGTAATACCATTTTGGGCTTCAAATTTTGGCCAACATTCACTGACAAAAACACTGAAAATGCGCTTTTCAAAGAATCACACTCATATTAAGGTGCTCTACTGTAAGAAAAGGTGCACTATCCCCCCCACCCAACTGCACTTCATGCCATTTCTCAGCACTGGAAGATAAGAGCATAACATACAATATAGACTTTTTTATATATGAGTACAAAAGAGTTAAAGAGTTACTGTTACTAGAAGACTGTGCTTGCACTTTTTTGGCTGCACTGACAGGTCTTTTGTAGGAGCAGGGGCAGGGGGCAGGTGGCATGTCCGATGTCCGACATAACAAGATGATGAACATGTTTTAACACCCCTTTTTCGGATCAAGTGCAGTTGGGGGGAAAATAGTGGACCTATTTTTGGACTAGAGCACCTTAAGGGAAGCATTTTTTGTAATAGAACCCCTATCCACAAATTAGGATTTTCTGAGCTATGACCCCTTGAAAAATGCATTTTTAGTGTTTTTGGAAGTGAACGTAGGCCAAAGTTCGAAGCCAAAAATGGCTATAATCTTTGTTTTTGGATAGTTTTGAGTGCGTTATGAAGTTTTAAGGCATCGTCTACGCTTAGTTGGCAGAATTCTCTAGGCTAAGCTGCCAGATTTTTTTCTGAAAATTCGATTTTTTATTGCCTAAGCCTGAGCCTAAGCCTGAACCTAAGCCTAAGCCTGATACTAAGCCTAAGCCCCATACTAAGCCTAAGCCCAAGCCAAGTTAAGTTAAATTAAGGCCAAGTTTGAATTTGGTCAAAAATTGGACGTTTCTGGCGAATTTGTCAATTTTTTGGCAGGAACCCGGTCAAAGAGCCTTTGTTTTGATTCTAAGAAATTGTAAACAATAATCTGACACCATTTAAACACCATTAGAACGGAAAAAACAAGGGCTTCGTTCGGAAAAAAATTGCGAAAACGTCCCTCACTGAGGGTTCAGATTTCGGGGGGTCATATATATCTCAGAAAATCCAAAAAATGAAATAGGGGTTCTTGAAGCAAAAATGCTTCCCCCAAGGTGCTCTACTCAAAAAAATAGGTCCACTATCCCCTCCCCCCCAACTGCATTTAACCCCCTTTTCCAAAACGGTTCGGCGAAGTTCGGGGAAATTGTCAACTATTCCGGAAGATGCAGGGGAGTAGAAAAAGTCGTTTATTCGTAGCATAAATGTAAAAATATTGGTCATAATTATTTAGTCGAATTCTACGAAAATTGCCGAAACAGATTAAAATAGTCTAAAAGCGGATAGTTGGAAACGTTCGTGTCATCACTAAACTGATGCTTCCAAATCAAACTAACCTTAATTGCCTCACGTCGTTGCTGTTCACATCGCAAATGCACCTGCCTTTTTCGGTCTGTCGAACTATCAGCGCCACCAGAAGTTCCCGAGCAAGACGCTTCGCCTCCACCCAATCGTGACATTGGCGTAGCTAAGCCACAAATTATAACACGCCTGTGAACAAAAAATGGACAACTTAGCATGATTTTTATGTGGAACTTGGAACATTGGAACACTGTGGAACATGTGAAATTTTTATAAAATTTGGCTGTTTCCCACTACACTTTTTCGAAAATACTGTCTCCTATCCCTATGGGACATATACAGATATAAGATTAAGAACGAATGACGGCGGCGGAAGTTGTTAATTGCCTTCCTGCCTGGCGGCTAGTTAGTCTTACTTCCCTGCGTCAAATAAAAGGTGATTTGCTACTGTGGAATAATAAATAAAGCTGAACTTTTAAACCGAAATTGCCCGTCTGTCAGCGTGAGCTTGGCATTAGGGAAGTTTTGAACTAGGATTTGAGGCATTAGAAATTATTATAACGCCGTATTTATGCCTTTAAAGGTGATATTTTTGTGGTGAAAAATGTTTATGTTATGTCAGTATATGCTCATTAATTTCAGACTGATATGATGCGCGAGCTGCGAGCTGGTCATATTTTGCAAGAGTTAGCCCCTATAGGACGAAAAATTTGGGTGTGGGTAAAATCCGACCCCGTCGCCGACTTTCAATGGGTAAAATCCGGCCCCGGCCTCGTCTGCAGCACTGGCTTATCAATTTATCATTTTGAATAAACGTATAATAAATTTAACTCAATAATTTGCTTCGTTTGCTGTCGCAACACTTCTTTAAAGCTTCTAATGGAAATTTGGTTTTTCTTCTCTCAAGCCTGTGCACATGCCAGCGCGCGTGTGCAAAATAATTTTCAAATATTTTTTGAAAATGCTAAGCCAATGGCATGTCCGGGGCCGGGCTTTACCCATTGAAAGTCGGAGCCGGGGCCGGATTTTACATATACCCGAAAAATTAAGATTTTCGACAAAATTAGAATTTTCGGGAACCGAAAAACCAACCTTTTCCCCCCAGAAACGCCAAAAAGACCCCGCCGCAGGCAAAAACCAACCCGTTTTTCCGCGAAAAAAGGTATCCCCCCCCCCCCCGGAGGAGCAGCCTCCCCCCCGCCCCGCCCACACAACAAAAAAAACAAAAACACCCACCAAAAAAAAAAAAACCCCCCCCCCCCCCCCGCCCCCCGCAAAACCCCCGCCCCAACGCACAGAACCCCCACCACCACCAACCAAACACCCAGACGCAGCGTTTTTAGTGCGGAATGCCTGCGTCTTGATTTTGCCGCAGCGTTTTAAACGCCAGACTGTTATTCGACCTGCGATTTCATTGCGTTTTGATGCTGCGGACGTGTTGGCATAAACAAATTTCGCGGACCAGTTTGTCATTTTTTTGAAACAGTAAAGACGCAGCAAACTGACCTGCGAGACGCACTAAGGCCGCAAAGCTTGTTCAGACGGTGCGTTTCGCTTGCGACACCCTGCGGCTTGCGTTTTGCGTCAAAGTCGCAGCGGCAAAAACGCACCGTGTGAATCGGCCTTAAGGCTTTTTAAGGCCTTAAGGCCTTAAGATCTTTTTATCGATACCAACATCGTCAAAATCGGTTGAAGTTTCGCTGAGCTAGGACAAAAACAAAATTGCTGTGAATAGGAAAGTCGACATGGTCATAATACTTGACACATTTACACTAAAGGCCGATTTACACGGTGCGTTTTTGCCGCTGCGATTTTGACGCAAAACGCAAGCCGCAGGGTGTCGCAAGCGAAACGCACCGTCTGAACAAGGTTTGCGGCCTTAGTGCGTCTCGCAGGTCAGTTTTCTGCGTCTTTACTGTTTCAAAAAAATGAAAAATTGGTCCGCGAAATTTGTTTATGCCAACACGTCCTCAGCAAGGGGGGCCCCCCCGGCCCCCCCCCCATCAAAACGTAATGAAATCGCAGGTCGAATAGCAGTCTGGCGTTTAAAACGCTGCGGCAAAATCAAGACGCAGGCATTCCGCACTAAAAACGCTGCGTCTGTTCAGACATTGCGTTTTGCGTGCGGCAAGCTGCGTTTTGCCGCAGCGACAAAAACGCTGCGGCAAAATCGCAGTAAAATCGCAGCGTGTAAATCGGCCTTTAAGCCTAAGCCTAAGCCTGAGCCTAAATTCAGCCAAAGACGAAGCCTATGCTCGAATTAGCATTTTCGGCTATATTTTCTTATATGATGCGCCAGGCAGGAAAGAGACGAACAAAAGATGCACCGTCTACTTGTAACAAAGCTCTCCTTCCTGCAAGGCTCAACACGTGTGAGTGTGCGTGTCTACTAGTATGTAAATTCATGTGCAATAGAAACAGTGCAATAAAACAAAAAAAAACAAAAATACAGTGCAAAATTACAAAAAAGTGTATTAAAAAGGTACAAAAATTATAAAGTACAGTCAACTTGACAGGCAAAATTGAAATTATGGCTGAACTTTGTTAGTATGCTGTTAGTTTGGCTTCAGTGCGCCACTGATTTATTATTAAAAAAGTCTGTAAAACAAAACACGTGGGATGTGCGGGGTCCGTGAAGCTGGCGAAGAAAGTAGTGGCACAAACTCCGATTTTTACGGCACAAATTTACTCACATTTGTGCTAAATTTGTGCCGCAAAAATTGGAATTTGTGCCTTTACTGGAACGGAGAATGGGAGGGGGCCTTTTTCGTGGTGTTGACTTCGCAACACGAGGTGCCAACTTCACAAATTTTTTTGTCATCTCTGAAACGTCAACAAAACGTAGAGTTCTTTTGTTTTTTATGACCAAAATTTATCAGTGTATTTTGTGCCGCAATTAAAAAAAAGAAACACATAATTTGGAAGCGAAAATTCATGTTCAAAATTAGAAGTTTTGCGTCGGTGTCTGGCTTCAATCCGCTAAATAAAAATTAAAAATCCGCTAAATGTGAAGTGATACTTTCAATGTTACTTTATACTGCTGAAATTGGGTTAAATACAACTGAGGGGAGACTAGTGGACCTTTTTTGGTTCAAAAGCATCCCTATTCGATTTTTTTATTCGTAGAATTTCAGAATTGTTTACGTTTTCCAAGAAGTAAAGCTTAATCACGCACCTTTCTGCATTTTTTCTAAAATGCGTACTTTTACTCATCTAAACAACTTTAAATGGAGCCAAACATTAATAAAAAAGTCTGCATAAGTCTCAAGAAATACATAAAAACAAAAAAGTCGTACTCGCGTAAAAAACGGCAATTTAGCGGATTAAGCCAGACACCGACGCAAAACTTCTAATTTTGAACATGAATTTTCGCTTCCAAATTTTGTGTTTCTCTTTTTTTAATTGCGGCACAAATTACACTGATAAATTTTGGTCACAAAAAACAAAAGAACTCTACGTTTTGTTGACGTTTCAGAGATGACAAAGAAATTTGTGAAGTTGGCAGCTCGTGTTGTGAAGTCAACACCACGAAAAAGGCCCCCTCCCATTCTCCGTTGCAGTAAAGGAACAAATTCCAATTTTTGCGGCACAAATTTAGCACAAATGTGAGTAAATTTGTGCCGTAAAAATTAGAGTTTGTGCCACTACTTTCTTCGCTAGCTTCACGGACCCGATGTGCGTCTAGTTCCTGTAAATGAGCAAATACGAATCTCGTTATAGAGGCAAGAAACCTCGGGGGTTTTGTCTTTTTTGTTCGTCTAAGCCTAAACTAAGATTAAAACTAAGCCTGAGCCTAAGCTCAAATTTTTTAATTGTAAAACCCATAACACAGGAAAAATGGGTCAGACTGAAGCGGGGGGTTAAATGCAGTTGGGGGGGGGAAATAGTGGACCTATTTTTTTGAGTAGAGCACCTTGGGGGAAGCATTTTCGCTTCAAGAACTCCTATTTTATTTTTTGGATTTTCTGAGATACGACCCCCCGAAATCTGAACCCTCAGTGAGGGACGTTTTCGCAA
This sequence comes from Trissonchulus sp. WLG1_4, assembly GCA_030248245.1. Lineage (NCBI taxonomy): Eukaryota > Metazoa > Nematoda > Enoplea > Enoplida > Ironidae > Trissonchulus > Trissonchulus sp. WLG1_4. The sequence continues at coordinate 13,834 of JASANF010017170.1, forward strand.
TTTTTTTTCGAAGCTCTTGTTTTTCCGTTCTAATCGTGTCTAAATGGTGTCAGATTATTGTTTACAATTTTTTAGAATCAAAACAAAGGCTCTTTCACCGGGTTCCTGCCGAAAAATTGGCCAAATTCGCCAGAAACGTCCAATTTTTGACCAAATTCAAACTTGGCCTTAAGGTAGCGCTCAGCAACAAAACTCATGTTTGGCGCTCAGCTCATGCAATAAGTAGCAATACCACTTTAATTGTACATCAAAGTGACATCAAAAAACCATATTTACAATACTTTTCAGCACTTTAATGTGAATGTGTCAAATTTTATGACCATGTCGAATTTCCTATTCACACTAATTTTGTTTTTGACCTAGCTCAGCGAAACTTCAACCGATTTTGAACATCTTGGTATCAATAGAAAGATCTTTCCAAAATCTAGACGTGATTGATCTTCGATTTTTTATTTCTATTTTTGATTTTGCAAAAAATTGATTTTTAAAAAATCAATTGTGTTTGAGCGACTAGCAAAAAGTGCTACGAGCCAAAATTTAAAAAATCGAAAAACTTTCACGTCTGCATTTTATATTCTTTCTTTCATTGTGCAAATTTTCAACTCGATCGCAATCGGCAGCTGGGAACCAGGTCCAAAAAAAGTAGTCGATTTCGCTACGCAAAAATGTAAGGTTTGACCACACGTTTCACTTTTTCAAAAATTAGACCTTTCCTATGACTGCATATTTCCGTTGGAAAAGTTACCAAAAGCCATACTCAATTTTTTAAGAAATTAAATCAAAAATTTGACATTTTTCGAAGATTTATCAGCTTTTTAGGATTTTCATTTTTGATTTGCTATTTTCACGGCTGAAATAACTCAGCAAAGCTTCAACGTATTCTTATGTTTAATACGTCAATTTAAAGCTAAGAAGCCGCATATTTCATTGATATGAGTAATCATTTTATATTGAAACAAAAATTTTTTTGCTACGGCTACAAATTTGTCCAAAAAATTTTAAAAAATTTTTTTATCACAATATGCACATCAAATCAAAGCTCTTTTTATTCTGAACAACTTTCCTTCAAGACATTATGGTCAAAAATGTCGCTGAAAAAAAGTAAACGCCAAAGTTGGTTCCCCTAAGCGCCACCTTAACTTAGGCTTGGGCTTAGGCTTAGGGCTTAGGCTTAGTATGGGGCTTAGGCTTAGGCTTAGTATCAGGCTTAGGCTTAGGCTTAGGTTCAGGCTTAGGCTCAGGCTCAGGCTTAGGCAATAAAAAATCGAAATTTTCAGAAAAAATCCTGCCAGCTTAGCCTAGAGAATCCTGCCAACTAAGCCTAGACGATGCCTTAAAACATCATAACGCACTCAAAACTATCCAGAAACAAAGATAATAGCCATTTTTGGCTTCGAACTTTGGCCTGCGTTCACTTCCAAAAACACTGAAAATGCAATTTTCAAGGGGTCATAGCTCAGAAAATCCAAATTTGTGGATAGGGGTTCTATTACAAAAAATGCTTCCCTCAAGGTGCTCTACTCAAAATAATAGGTCCACTATTTTCCCCCCCCAACTGCACTTGATCCGAAGCGGGGGGGGAGAAATTATTTTGGATTCTAATTCGCTTCCTACCCAATCTTTTAATAAAAATATGAAACCCCCATCGTCAGCCATGCCCCCAATCTGATCTCTAGCCCCCAAAATAGCTGTCGCCCCTTTTAATAAAAATCTGAAGTGAAATTATTGGTGTTAAAACCCTTAGGGATCGAATAAGTCGGAAAAACGGCATTTTTTCGACTAATGATCCAGAGGCCCCCTATATCCCCCAAACCTAGGGGGGGTCAAAATTGAACGCTCTATCGAATAGGCTAGGTTAGAAGTTTGTAGCATGTAAGCTTTATCTGGAAATCAAACTTTGTCAAAAAATTTAACTTTACATGAAATTTTTTGCGCAAAATTGGATTTACGCAAAACTACTGAATCAAATGAAGACCTGCTGCTACCATTGAAAGAGCAACTTCTAAGCTACTAATTGCTGAAAAAATTATGTAAATCGGTTCAGGCTTTGAAAAGTTACAAAACTTTTTCTGAAGCTACCCGAGCCAGTCTTATTGAAGCGTTACAGCACAAGTAAGGTTCAATGCAAATTTCGGGCCATAGCTAGGAATTTTTTTAAAATATGGAACTGGTTGGTGTACTTCAGTGCAGCAAATTTATTTTTGATGCTTATTAGTAGGTTTTCCCATAAAATTAGGCCTTAGGCTTAGGCTTAGTGCTTAGACTTAGTGCTTAGGTTAGGCTTAGGCTTAGTGCTGAGGCTTAGTGCTTAGGCTCAGGCTTAGTAGGTGGGTCAGAAAAGGCTTAGTCTTAGTTGTTTGCATCAAATAAAAGGACACTTTCTACTGTGGATTCATAAACAAAGCTGCACTTTTAAACCGAAATTGATTGTCAGTCCCAGCTTGCTGCTGAGCATCAGTGACGTTTGTAAATCGTATTTATGGTATTCGCTTTCAGTTAAAATTGCTACTTATGCCTAATGATGCTTAACTTTATATAAAAATGTAATTAATTTATTGTATACGCGAAAAGAATATAAAACTTTTGATATGCAAGCTCAATTTAACAATGTATATTTCGCCTCTTTTTTCAGTTGGCAAAATTACTATTTTTAGTATAAATGAGCTAAATCTGTTGCTAAGAGAGCTGTATTAAGTATATTATTATTTGTTATTTTATGACAATCAAACTTCAGGCTGATATTACGACTGCATTGGTCATAATTTTCGACAATTAGCCCTAATATGTCGAAAAACGATGATTTTCGACAAAAATTGAATTTTTTCGAATAGGTAAAAATCAACGTTTTTTCGCTATGAAAGTGCTAAAAATGAACTCAGCGCATGCGAAAACCTATAAAAACGTGTTTTCACGGTGAAAAAATGTCAGTTTGAATTTCTCCCCCCCCCGCCTCAGTTGCGCCGGAAAAAATGTGTTTGAATGTTTTTAACATGTTTTAACATGTTATTAACATGGTTTTAACATCTTTTAACATGTTTTTTGAATAGTGTTAAAAACACGTTAAAAACTTTTAACATCAATTTAACACATTTTTTGCATTGAATTTGCACAAATTTAACATATTTTTAACATGTGTTAAAAACATGTTAAATTTATGCTAAAACTTTTAGCATAGATTTAACATCTTTTTCGTATCTTTTTAGAATATTCGAAAAAGATGCAAAAAACATGTTAAAATCATGCTAAACTTTTTAGCATACTTACATACATAGCATACATACATAGTTAAAATCATCTTAATTTTGAGTGAATTTGATGCGAAAAACATGTTAAAATGATGTAAAAATTTTTTAACATGTTTTTTAACACTATTCAAAAAAACATGTTAAAAGATGTTAAAACCATGTTAATAACATGTTAAAATATGTTAAAAACATGTTAAAAGCGTGTTAATCGAAAGTGCAAAAAACATGTTAAAAACATTCAAACACTTTCTTCCTGTGTAACCGAAAAAAATTTACAAAAATTCAGATTCTGGGTTTCCTGTGACATGCTATATGTTAATATATGTGGGTGAAATAAGTGCATTATTGTGGTTGTTTGTGTGTTCTATTTTTTAGATTGGACCAGCGTGCTGTCCAGCAACTGGCGCGTATAAATACATTATCTCATTATGTCGGACATGTCGGTTTCAGGAGTGAATTTGACACTTATTATTCAAAATGTTTTTTCGAGTGACCAAGAACAAAGGTCTCAGGCTGAGAAGCAGTTGCACTATTTGGCTACAACTGAGGGTAAGGACGATTATTTGTATATCAGTAAACTGCGTTGCACGGCGCTGGCATATTTTTAGGCAAAATTTTATGGGGGGGGGGCAGCCCCCCCACTAAAAATATGCCAGCGGCGTTTACTGATAACTGATAATCATCAGTTATTAGTTATCAATTATCAGTGTTGCACACAATTTAGTGATAATTATCATTTATCAGTTATCAGTGATCCTGGTGAGGCTAGCGCAATGGGCAGAACATAAGTTGTTGAGCGGGGCCGGTTATGACGTCTGAGCCACCCCGAAAGGGGCCTTTTTTATCTCTAGTTTTTACCTCTGTCCTCTATATATGTATGATCATCACAGTGATCAGTTTTGTTGACTAATATAGTTAGGTTGAAGGCATATATATAAGACTAACACATATATATTTTAGGTGATTTTGGGTTGAAATTGGCAGCAACAATTGCTAAGTCAGACTGCTCTCCGCCGGTTCGACAGCTCGCGTGCGTTCTGCTGAAGCAATACATACAGAAGCACTGGTCGAAAGCTTGTGACAAATTTGAAGAGCCAGAAGCTCCTCATCGGGTACAAAATTATATTTAGGTCTCGTCGTAGTGGTAAATATAATGGTAAAGTATATTATAATGTTTTGTTCTAATTGACGTCCATATTTTTTTATAATTTTCACCTCACAGTTTTTGGACAGATTCATGTGAAACAGTCGACTTTACAACAGGCAGCTGGTCTGCAAGAGACATAATACGCCTACTACGTCCGCTATTTATGCATATTTTTTGTTCGCTTTTTGAGATAAAAGCTATTTAGACGTTGCTAAAAAGTATATATTTTGTTCACTTGTACTGACTATTATTCTTAGTGAAAAAGGGGTGGAAGCATCCCCTTTGCATAAAATTGAATTTTTGTCCAAAAATTTTTCAGTGGTAATGGGGTATATAAAATGTGTGATATATTGTCATTTAAGCTGGAACTAGTGTGAATAATTTTATTGCAGGTCAAACCCGAAATTCGAGCTATCCTGCTGGGTTGTTTGGGTGAACCTATCAGCAGAATTCGGACGGGTGTGGCCAGCGCTGTGGCGTGTCTGGCTCATTTAGACTGGCCACGAGAGTGGCCGGAATTTTATGATCATCTGTTGAATGCCCTAAATTCCCCCGATCCTTCAGTTGTTCATGGAGCAGTTAGAGTTTTTCTAGGTTTGTTAGTTGAGCTTTTTGTAGTGTTGTACCTTGTACTGTTGTTTACTTGTTATTATTAATTATTAATAGATCATTAACGCATATGACGATAATGATGACGCATACTCTAATAGTCTAATGGCTTTGTAATATAATAGTGGCCTTGAAGCCGAGTGTTTGGACACTTGGAATATTAGACCAAATTTGTCAGTTTAAATCGAGTTTACTAAATGCAAGAGACTCGGGTCACGTGTGCTAATGCTAACCCAGCAGTCCATATTATCCATGTGGTGGGATAATTGTTCCACAGGTATGTGAGAAGGTAACATGGTTCCGTGAAGGGTATTTGACTTCACTTCCAAGGTGACAGCCATGACGTTCCAAGGCCACGAAGCGGAGATGAGCACTGCGTCACTGTTACGTTACGTCATGTTTTTAGAGATTGCAAGTGATATTAGCGATCTGCAGATGAAGTCTATTGCACCCACTGTTCTTCCATTACTCCTCAGAATTCTCACTGATAAGGAAGTAAGCGCTAACAAATTGTATTACAATATGTATATTATGGCATTTCAGTTGTAGCCATACATGGGCGTGGGAGGTTTTGGGGGGTTTTCACCCCCCCCCCCCCAGAAGGCATCGGGGGGGGGGTTAAAATCAGTGGCTCACGAAGGTAAAATGGTGGCTGACAGAGCGAAAATTAGCGGAAAAGTTGCTCCGCAGCCCCCCCCCCCAACATCGTCGGCTGCCCACGTATGGTTGTAGCTGATTATCATTTAGTATCAATATCATTATCAATTTATAGCGTCATTTGTATTATCAACTTGGCAACGCTTAAAAGTGCCGCTTGTTGTTGTTCAAAATGAATATTGAATAATTGAGCCTATAAAACCTAGCTAAGTAAAACTGTTCAGCTGATTTGCAAATTTGTTTTGTCTGGAGTGTACAATACATTACAGTATATGTATACGACTGATGAAACAACTCGAACAAAAGCCAAAAATGGAAAGTTGAATGAGTTATGTATCGGCATGAAGTGGGGCTCCAAGAATTTAGAGTTTTCACGCACTTTTTTCGAAATGATGTGTTTTTTATCGAAACTGTCTGGAGACGTCGAAATTTTATTCAGATAAAGTGGACCTATGATTAGAAGCTGGAAAAATTCTAACTATGTTTCTTAGTCTTGCTTGACATCTTAGAAGCGTTTTAGTATTCCTGGACATTTCTCGAGTTACTGAGTCGCAGAGAAATCGCGCTATTGCCATTTGGTAGAAAATTCAAGCAAATAAATAGCGCAGTGTCGATCAATTACTACATAATTTTATGGTTTTCTCTAGAGGACTTTGTTTTGGGTTTTTTTTAGAAGTATTCCATTCGAACGAGAGGGCGTGTCTTGAGTATTTTCAGCACATTTGCAGAAATGATTGGATATATGAACGAAATTGAAAAAGTAAGTAAAGCAAAGCGTTCTATATAATCACTGCCATGATTTTTTTGTCCTATAATTATAGTTTATTATATAGTATATTGTATATTATAGTTTTTTATTTGTAATTCATTGTATATTTTGTTTTTTTAAATTGTAATCTATACTATTTTTGTTCAGGGTGTTGTGAAGCTGCTGACGCCAACGTTGAGTGGCTTTGTTGAATGCTTCGGGCAAACATTGGCCGAGACAAACGGATTTATTTCAGATTACGGTTTGAAGATGAACTGTATAAAGGTGAGTAGATGAGGTATTAAACGTTCTTAGTGAACTCGACCTTGTCGAAGCTGGCTGAGGAAAGCTTCAATTTATTTGCTGCTGTAGCGAGATCCGTAGTGCTATGTGTGCGTATTAATTGGTATTACTACTGGTAAATGTTCAATACTAATTTTGTAATATTGCTAATATAATAATATTCTCAAGAAGTGTAATATTTTCATAAATTAAAACTGTGTTATATTTTGTTCAAATAATTAAGACCTTATCAATTGGGAAGTTGTTTGAAATGTAGTTAAATCACTCTACTGTTAAGGTCTAATACAATCAGTTTTGCCAAAAGTAATTCGTGAATTATGAAAAATTTTAGTTTGCCGAAAACAATTTCAATCTGTGCGACCATATATAAGCGTTGCAGGTTGCTGTATAGCAGGCGTGGCTGTATAAGTTGATGATTACTGTATCTATTGGTGTCATATTAGTTAATATTTATATATGTTTCACAGTTCACAGTTATGATTTTAGGCCCTGACAGTATTAGTTGAAAAATTTCCAAAACTTTCGCAAGGTTTCATGCCGAAACTGTTTCCAATCGTTTGTGATTTGGTGGCAGAAACGTGCTCGGCTTACTGTCAGGCTTACGTGTACTGCACCTGTGATAAAGATGACTCAGTGGTGGATTCTGAAGGTTAGTATTCGTGTGTAGTGCGATATAGTAGTGAGCTAAATATCAACAAGCTTAGAAGATTTGTGATTTATTTGACCAGTGTTTTTTTTCAACGCTAACTATGTCAAAGTGTTGTTCAGTAATGACATTATTTCTCCCGCATACTTCTATTTTTGTCGTGCAATTGCCAGAAGGGAATTGAAAGCAACATGTTCACTGAGAAAGCTATTACGGGTACCCCTCGTCTGCTAAACTTTTGCTCCCCTATTATACCGACATGATTTAAAAAATGTGGAAATTTTTTCAAAATTCAAATGTTTAGTAAAAAAATAACTGAGGGACGAACTAAGGTTTAACTAGCCGAGTAGAAGGAAGAGCTAACGTTTTTTGGATTACTGGCATCTAGTACTATCAGGTTGACAAGACAGTTTGTTTTAGCTGCTAACATATTGAACAATAGCAGAATTTGTTGATTGTTCAGCTTTTTTCCCCTGCGTATTGATAAAAACGACGTCGAATGATAGTGATAACGAATGATAATGAGAAACACATAAAAACCATTTTTACATATCTAGGGTAACAAAAATAAGAATGAGGCACGTACATATTTTATTATCAGGGTTGGCGCGATAGCGCCAAACCCTAGAATATTTTATTGTGGTACAAGCAGCAGCAGTCTGCGCTACGATGCTATTTTTGGCTTTGGCGCAGAACCTTTTAGGGTCAAAATTAGTTGTATCGAATTAGATTTTGTTATAATATTTGGTCAATAACAGAGAGTTAACTGTTGTGTGGAAGAATATAAGCCACGTAAGCTGAGTTCTGTTGTTTTCAGCTGCTTACTTCAATCCTGTGTTGCGTTATTAGCAAAACAAGCTCACATTTTGCCTGCTAAATCTAGTAAGATGTCTAGACTATCTTTAGAGTTCAGCTGGCAATATGTATATCTGCATACTGTATTGTTGTTTAGGTGAAAAGTATGGACTGAATGGGTTTATTATGGCTATTCTGAACCTAATGCAGGCACTGGTTTCTAGTCCTAGATTGGGTAGAACCGTTTTGGTACCCAGTATGACGGCTCTTGTCTACCATTTGTTGATGTACATGCAAATCCCGGATGATAAGGTATTTATATAACCCAACTGATTGTCAGGTGGCATATTCGCACCTTTGGCAATTTTTTTAACAGCATTTGCTGTGCATAATAGCAACCGTAAGATCCGTAGGAGTCCACGAGTTTTAATTGTATTTTACGTCTTATCGTAATAGACATTCCGTGAAAATTTATTACATTAGCAACCAACAAGAAGAACAGCCCAAATTTAGCATTCGTGACTACTGTAATTGCCATTTTTGATAAATACATGTGCCTATAAAATACATGAATGCCTACAGTAAATAGGACTTAATGCATGTAGTTTCGTGGTTTTAGCTAAAAAACCTTCGTCATGGAGAGTGTGTACAGCATTCATTTTTTTCTTCAGTTTCCTATGTATAACTCGTTTATAGCTTTTTCTGGACTAATTGCTTTCACTTTTTTGTGTTTTAGATGTCTGAGTGGTTGGCTGACGCAGAACGATACGTTGAAGAAGAAGACGAAGAAGGCTGTGTGAATACTGTGCGAACAGACGCCTTAGATGTGTTACTGGTGAGTCCACTTTAACTGGCAACTAAAGCCAGGTTTATACTTTTAATTGTTTTTGTCCCTATCGTTTTGTCTTTAAGCAGGAAAACTACATTTTCAAATGGGCCGATTTTTAGCACAAAGAAAGTTGGGTCTGGTTCAGTTCGTTAACAAAAAATAGATAAAAAATAGATAAAACAATATGTCATTGCTGACCGAAAATTGTTCTTGTCCTTGTCTCTATAGCTTTAAGAACGAGCACGTCCAGGCCTAAGAAGCTCAGCGGTTATAGAATAAATTATGAACCGCCATTCGTGTCTGTTGAAGATGGGGGAGTGATGACTGCGATTTTGGCTGAAATTTCAAACGTTCTTGGGGGATGAGAATATAATATGATGAAAATGTGTTTTAACTTGCTCAATTTCTCCGTTTTTAGGCCCTTGGACAAGATTTTGAAGCTGAAACGGTCGCTGCTTTGGGACTGGCTGTACCGAGACTGCTTGCTGAATCTCTGTCTGCTTTAGAGAGACGTGAATCAAAATGGTGTGATAATAAACCATTATGTGTGCTTTCTTCGACATTGATACATATTACATTGTACAATTTGTTTTGTTGCATTATGATTTCATTTCTGCATAATTCTTGTCAGTATATTCAGAAACGGGTAATTGAAAAAAGCATTTAATATTATTGATTTAAGTTGATACTTAGAGCCTTGTGACTTCTCGACTTACAATTATACACTTAATATAGCTTATTATTTATCATTTGTGCATACTGACAGAACAATAAATTGCTCAGTTTGGGTCGACTCACAACAAAATTTGCGGTACGTCGACATCATAAACGATAAACTGCGATAAACGTCGACGTCAACGATAAAACTGCGACTAGGACGCTAAACTGATAGATTATAGTTAAGGTGGATTCACACGCTACGAGTTTAGTACCATTTTGCCGCAACGTTTTCGACTGATTGGATATAAATCAGTGCAATGATGTAAATGCTGGTTGCCTTTCCTTTAGGTGGTGTTTACGTGAAGTATGTTGGCTCGTTTGCGGTAGTTTATCCGTGTTGCTGAAGAAAGGGCACAGTCATTCTGGTACAGGATTTGATCTGATGCCAATAATAACACAGCTTTTGGAAACAGATCTCCCACAAAATGGTTTGTATTCAGCTTGTTGGTGAGTTACCATTAACTCAACTGTTTTAAACTTCTAAACGTTTTCGGGAAAAACTTTTTGTACTTTTGAATTTGGCATATTATGTGCTGCAACATATCCAAAAAGTTTTGCAGTTTGGTTAAGAATTTATTAAGATTTTTGAAGTTCAAATATTGTCCTATCAAAATTGAAAAAGAAGCGTTAATTTGGTAAAAAATGGTATTGATGGTATGTAGATGGTATTGACATGAAAGTCCATTCATTTTTGAACAACTTTTCTTCAAGAATTGTTGGCCGAAAATGATGCTGCTAAAAGTTAATGCAAAAAGTTTCAAAACGAAACACACAAGCACACTCAGACACCTATGAAACCGCACTCTAGATTATGCCTAGCTTATTGAACTTAGCCTATTGTACCTATGACAATTCTGCCTATTACAATAGGCTTTCTGTAAAACGCAGATTCATAGGGCTTATATTGTTTGACTTCTGTACAACAGGCCCCAGACCCCGAATCAGAGAATTGATGCGCAGTCTGGATTAAACGTTTACTGGACTCACGTTTAGCTCGTATATTTTTCGGTATTTCAGAGTTGGTATTTCTGCAGGGCCAAGCTTTGTGGTTTGCCAGTCGCATTGTTACACTGTTGCCTTCTGAAATAACACTCAAGTATTTTACTGGACATTTTTTTCGAGGTTTTTTAAATTCTAGTTAACACTAAACTTGCTTTTGTTTTTTGTCGTTTCCAGTTTCCACCCAGAACATTACTTATCGTTCTTTTGATCTGATAGGCATGATGATTATTTTATTTTCTACTTCAGATGTACGTTTTCCAGAAAAATGGAAGATATCATTAAAATTATTACATGTGAGAGTGAGATAATAATTTAATTAATTGATTAATTAATTAAATTAAGCAAATAATTTTGTTATAGGGTGGTGGACGCTTCTGTTCGAGCGCTGTCGCAGACACACCACGCTGTTCTAAGAATTACAGCTGTGAAAGCATTATCGAAGTAATTTTTTAAGATAGCACGTTTTTGTTTGTTTTTCTCTTTGCGCATAAGCTTATGATAGAAGCGTCATTTTCATGTCTTCATGAATGGGTTAGTGAATGATGAGTGGGGGGGTGGCACTATTCCCCTTATTATTTTTGATCCAGAATTTTACTAAGGTGACACAAAATAGTGCGCATTTTACTGTACCAGTACTGTGCCATTACAGCAGGTGTATTTTTAAATGAAGACAATATAAGAGAAGATTTTTGCATTCATAAATTATTCTGCCTCATATTGTGTCTCTGATCTGATACTGCGTATATACCTGTATAGTTGATAACAATATGTCCGTTTTGATGAGATCACAATTATTAATAAGGTGGAGACATACCTTCAGCCGTATGTCTTTTCAGCAGGCAAAATTAGATAATAATCACGCGACATGCTCATCTTACCATTATCATTATTGGTTGCGTTTTTCCTAATTGTGTCGGCAGGATAGAAAAACGGCAGTTTGTTTGAATCAAGCCTTAGCATAGCTGCTCTGTTGTTAAATTCGCTTGAATCAGGGTAGGCGCGATAGCGCCTAACCCTAGAATAGGAACGACACTCCACATTGCAGAATTTCAAAATTATTTTTTTTAATAACTAAAAATTTATGCAAGCAAACTGGTTTTAATTTGGTGTGTGCACGTGCCTGGGGGAGGGCTACATGCTGGCCAAATTTCAGGCAAATCGGTTGGGTATTACTCGAGATATGAAAAATCGCCTTCCGCAAACTCGGATTTTTCCGTCTTTTTTTTTTCCCGGCGCCATAACTCAAGAAATCCTTCTTGTCGAGGCTCTTTTTTGTGTTTTTTACATTTGTTTTGGTCGGCAATAGTGTCATCATAAAGATTTTATTCTAAGCTTTTGCCGTTTTGGCTCTGCTGGGAGGGGGGAAAGCCCTTTTTTGAGCCTCGAAAAATGGCAAAGTCAAAAATTCAATGGCGCCAGCTTTTGAGAAGTCACGCAAACAGCCCAAGTCTGATCTCTTGCATGCATGGTACTGTAGTGGGGTTGTAGTGCGTCTCCCATTTTGGAGTCGATCGTGCCACTGTAGGCCTATGGAGGGGGTCCGGAAGGTAACTTACGTGTATTAGGGGGTAGGCTACCTATGGGCAGCGCAGCCAAAACGGTTATAGATAGAGGACTGTCGTTTTGTATGCGAATATAAACCCATATATTGTGCATTGCAGCGTGATATTAGTTTTGCTGTCAGATTTACCTAGTAGCCAGAACTGGTACACCCCCTTCTGTCACCCCTGAAAACATGGTTTTTCATGACTTTGTTAATGTATAACGCTTTTATGGATAACCGCTCGTTCTGTATTTCTATTGCATCTTAATGTACAGGCGCAGGGGTGTCAGGGGATATTGTTTGGTCCGCGTCGTGTGCGCACTTCCACATTGGCTACCCTGGCAAAGTGCCAAAATGGTCAATTTGACCAAATTTTTGAATTTTGTCAGTTTTGTTAAAAAACTGTGGAAAAGCTTAATTTGAGGTGCTGAACGGGAATATAACGTTATTTTGACGAAAAACTATTGTTTTCATCCAAAATTGTGCTCAGTTGTCAAGTACGGTTGTGTGTACTGCACAGTAAATATGTAGGCAGCAGCCAAAACGGTTATAGATAGAGGCCTGTCGTCTTGTATTCGCATACAAACCCATATATACATTGTGCATTACAGCGTGGTACTGGTTTTGTTGTCAGGTTTACGTAGTAGCCAGAACTGGTGCACCCCCTGTGATACCGATAAAGATGATATTTCATTATTTTCTCAATGTATAACGCGTTTATGGATAACCTCTTGTTCTGTATTTTTGGTGCATCTTAATACATAGGCGCGGGGGTGTCAGTTGATATTGTTTGGTACGCGTGGTGTGCACTGGTCCACTTTGGTAGCCCTGGCAAAGTGCCAGAATGGTCAATTTGACCAAATTTTTGAATATTTTAATTTTTTTTGAAAAAGGTTATTTTGAGTTGCTGAACACAAATATAACGTTATTTTGAAGAAAAACGATTGTGTTTAACCAAAATAGTGCTCTGTGGTCAACTAAGATTTTGTGTGTACGCATGGGAAATATGTAGTCACTGCAGGCAAAACGGTTATAGATGGAGTCCTGTCGTCTTTATCTGACGATAAACCTATATACTCTGTATTGTAGCGTGCTGTTAGTTTTGTTGCCTGATTTACGTAAATATCAGAATAGTGCACCCCCCTCTGACACCATTGAAAACATGATCTTTGATGATTTTATCGATAAATAACGCTCTATGATCAATTTGACCAAAGTTTTGAATGTTTAATGTTTAATGATTTTGTCAATTTATAACGCTTTAATGGATAATCACTCCCACTCGTGCAGTATATATATGGCGATATACTATATGCTACTTTTTATATTATTTTTGTTTGTGTATAGATCAACAGCCCAAGTCTGATCTCTTGCATGCATGGTACTGTAGTGGGGTTGTAGTGCGTCTCCCCTTTTGGAGTCGATCGTGCCACTGTAGCACTGGGGAGGGGGCTCGGAAGGTACTGTACGTGTATTATGGTCATTTGATACGTTTTGGTCTGCGTTGTATGCGCTGTTCCACTTTGGCAACCCTGGCAAAGTGCCAAAATGGTCAATTTGACCAAATTTTTGAATTTTTTCAGTTTTGTCAAAAAACTGCGAAAAGTGGTAATTTGAGGTGCTGAACGCGAATATAACGTTATTTTGACAAAAAAAATTAGTATTTTGTTCCAAAATAGTGCTCAGTGGTCATGTACGGTTGTGTGTACTATACATAGGAAATATGTAGGCAGTACAGCCAAAACGGTTACAGATGAAGGCCTGTCGTCTTGTATTCGAATATAAACCCACTCCTGTCGTCTTGTATTCGATTATAAACCCATATCTTTACTGTTCATTGCAGCGTGCTATTTGTTTTGTTGCCAGATTTACGTAATAACCAGAACTTGTGCAACCCCCCCTGTGATACCGGTGAAAACATTTTCATGATTTGAAGCTGAATCTCTCAAGCGGAAAAATGGATAGGATTATTATAAAAATGCCCTTCACAGAAGGGCAGCAATGTTAGTAGAATAGGAAAGCGGAAAAATGCTAATATGCTTGTTAAACCCCCGGGACAAGTTTTGCCGCCGAATAGGAAAACGCAGCTTGCTAAATGAAGCGGACAAGAGATGTGTCAGAATAGGAAAACGCAGCATTTTAAATGAAACGGACAAGACTTGCGTCAGAATAGCAATCGCCCTGCGACACGTCAGTGCTTTCTGCACCCTATTCGCGCGAATAACTAGGAAAAGCATTCTTGACGCTTACTATCACATATTCACATGTCAGGACTTGTAGTGTAAAGTAGGTATACAGTTACTTAATTTAAATTTCTTCACATATTACATACATATCTATTTTTGTAAACATCTTTCCAGAAAGTTACGAATGACATTTTAAATAAACATTCCACAGCAAGTACATACTAGTATTCAACACTAAGCTTAGTCTACTTAAATGTATTAAACACATGTACGTATAACGTATGTGTAAAAATAAAAACGAATGACCGCTATGATCGATTAATGATTCTTGTGAATGTACGACTCATTACAAGAATGTTTATTCCGGTCATGGCTTGTATTTGTAAATAACATCAAGAACCAGCTATCATGTATACTATACTTTTCCGGCAACAGAGCAGCTCATGATAATGGCTGATTAGTTCGCGCGAATAGGGTGCAGAAAGCACTGACGTGTCGCAGGGCGATTGCTATTCTGACGCAAGTCTTGTCCGTTTCATTTAAAAAGCTGCGTTTTCCTATTCTGACACATCTCTTGTCCGCTTCATTTAGCAAGCTGCGTTTTCCTATTCGGCGGCAAAACTTGTCCCGGGGGTTTAACAAGCATATTAGCATTTTTCCGCTTTCCTATTCTACTAACATTGCTGCCCTTCTGTGAAGGGCATTTTTATAATAATAAAATATAAAAAATCATCTTCATGAATCTGTACTTAATTTCTACTGAATGGAGTTCATTGAAAAAACTTATTTCCTAAATTTAAATCTGAATCAGTTTTGTTTGATCTATTTTTATTTTCATGTGCTTCTTTAAACTTTCTAAAATCTGCTTGTAATCTTTCGGTTTCCTCTTTTGACAAATGACAGTTTTCTAATTTTTGCATTATATTAGAACGAGGGTGGGTTGGGAAAGCTGCGAGGTGGGTCACGTTCTGCACTAAAGTACTGAAAATACGTGGTTCCATCCGGGAATAGTGTTTATAATAATAATTATTCATTGCTTATGATTTTTAGCTTCACTTCATTACTGAAGTCCCACGAGGACAATAGTAGCCAGCAAGAATTGCCAGAAAATGGTCAAGAGGGCTTGATTGCTTGTCTGCAGAATCTGGCAGGCCGCTGTATTCCCTGCCTGGTCCAGATGGGAACTCAGTGTGGCCCGTATGTGCTGGGCCTGGTGCTGAACACACTCAACTGTCTCGTTAGTGTGAGTGCTAAAGACGTAAAGGTCATTTCATGTTAAAGTGTTACCAAAGAGTGTGGGACATTGAGACAAAAAGAAACACGATTTCTTTACGAAAAATTTAATTTCATGCATCAAGAGAACAGCGAGCAGTCACCAAATCACGCCTCCTGTTTTGTCTAAAGGTTCAGCAATTCCTGGTCTGACTTTTAGTTTTGTCGGCAAAGCACGAAAAATCACTCTTGGCATGAAAAGGAACAATGCGCTGTATTACTTGGCACTGTGGCAGGTGCCTAGTGGCTTCGATTTTTTTCACAATTAGGGCCGGCTTTGTCATACGGCTATATGAATCGAACCTAAATGATAGCTAATATTTTCTGCATGGAAGTGTATGTGCTATTGTATGGTGGTAATTAAACGTGTAATTTTTTTGTCAAGCGTAGCATAGTAATCTTACTTGGAGTGATATTAACTATCTATTTTCAGCTTGGTCACGCCTTTGTGGTACCGTTTGAAGCCCGAGTCGTTCCTTTGACAATTGCCTGTATGCTCAAGTACAGCGGAGGTAGTATTAAAGTGTATTTTCCAGTCAAAATAGTGATGAAATTGATCACATTACTAAAACTTTGCTGTTTCAATCAATTCAACGGTAAACATATTGAGTAGACTTATTAGATTACTAATCTGTTGTGTAGTAGTTGTGATGTTTGATATGACCAAGAGAAGTGATTAGTGTCACACTCTTATAGAATAAGTGATTGAGACAGGCAAGAGAGACACTATATTATATACTCCTGGTATTGCTATTGTACTTACTGTATTACTTTTAATTGTGCAGAACCAGCGCTGGTGCCGTTTGTTTTGGAAATTATGGGCTCTGTGCTTTCTTATCCGGAGATTCGGGAGCGAGTCCAGCAACGAATTGTGCCAACTCTCTGTAGTATTTTGACGAATGATGCCAGTAGATTGCCACTTACACTGCTTCCTGTAAGAGCTGTTTATTTTTTTATTTGTCACTAATTAATTGTGAGAAGAGGTACCGTAATGGTGTATTATGAATGACAGTAATATTGATTTGGGTAGCTTCTCTTACGCTAAGTTTTTCGTGTTTTCGTTTGTGATTGTATTAAAATAGAACTCATTCATGTCTGGCACACTGATTGCTAGCTTAAAAAATAGACACTCATCTATAAAATTGATTACTTGCTGACCGCATAGCAGAATTAAATCAGTAAAATCTAAAAACTTTCTGATATTACTGATCATTGAGGTAGTAGGGAACCAGCCATCACTATTATTTCAAAAGAGCGAGAAGTGGAAACTACGACGAGATTTTTTGCGTTTTTAAATGAACCAATAGATTTTGTAAATATATGCCTACTACGGGTCCTGGGGAAAAAATATACATCACCGTTGAAGTGCGCCACTCGATTGTGATATTATTGGCATGTGCATTTTTATATTGCGTTTTCAGGTTGCCTTTCAAATGCTCACTATTGTGATTCGCTCTTGTGGTCCGCCCCTGAGTGACGTCTTGTTGAGACAAGCCTTTCCGGTCGCTGTTCATTCTGTACTCATATCGGATGATGCTTCAGTATTATTAGTAAGTCTGAACGTGTGCGTTACGTACGTAAATTTTCTGTGCAGTAAAGCTATTGTACAGAAATATGTTTGTCAAACAATCACCGTCACAGTAAAAATCAGACGAAATGTCAAATGATTTGACGAAAAATCACTTGACGATATCAACAATTTTGTCACAGTGCAACTTTTACCTTCCCAGTAAATTTTTGTTTCAGGAAGGTCACGAGTGTGTTCGTGCTTTCGTTTCCGTTGGCGGCTGCGAACTGCTGAATGCTGTTTACACTGACGGAAGTACTGGACATATACTTGTCTACAGGGTGATTATATTGTCTAGTTGACAGATATTAACATAATTTAGTTATAATATTTATGCTAATTATGGAAGATGTGTAATTCCTATCAATTAGTATTGATCTATGATTAAAACTCCATATCATGTGCTTTGGTTAGTATAAACAGCTGCGTTACTTTACCAAGTAATTTCATAAGTTTTTTGTTGTAGGTTTTGGACCATTTGCTGCAACCGCACTCCCCCCTGATGTGTTTGAGTGGTTTGAATCGGTTTGCGATGGTGTTGTTTCGAAGCGATCTCCCCCCGGGCATTGGCTTAGAAGCCATCATGCGGGCAGCTGTTGTCAAATTGGAAGAGTCAAAGTCAATATTACCAAGTACTCAAGTAGGTGTACGAGTAACCCTGGGGCTGGGCGGAGTCAAGGGGGTTTAGTCAGTCAATGTTTTCCGGCAAAAATTTTACGCAACGGTTATCACTCCTTTGGTTTTTCTGGCTCCTCCGGATATGTCCCTGCTAGACCGCAATTTTTTAGAGAATTTTTTCAATAGAATTTTTTTAAATTTTATATTTTCCCAACCCATCGACTGCAGACGTTCACCAGATAGTGGGTGTTATCAGTCATTGACTTGGAGTTGCGAAATTTAGACTGAGTCTGAGTGAACTTTAGTGACGTGAAGGAGTTATTTCGGCAAAGCAAATTAAGTGAAGCCGTTCAAGGTACACGTGACAGGCGAATTGGAGAGGATGGGAACTACTTTTCGGTTTTTCGTGAGGTAAAATCAAGACCCCCGTGTCTGGCTGTTAACTGCAAGATAGTTTAGTGATTTTTTGCTACACATCTATTACAGTGGAGTATAATAATATGAACTTGACTAGACTTGACCTGGACACAAAAAACACTACCTATTTCACGGTGTCCCGACACGAGTTACTATCCCTTTGTCGGACTCAGCCGATTTGTGTGTATACATATTTGCGCACATATACGTACTGTTTCGATCTATAAGTACGTATATGCGCGTGCAGCGCGGCGAACCTAATTTGCATATTCAGTTCGTCGCGCTGGCTACAGTTTGTCTAGACTGTTGCTGTTCAGTTCGGTTAGAATAAAGTGAAGTTTTGGGGTAGTGCGGTTGTTTCGTTTTTACTCTGGCTGTCCCAGCCATTTAATGTTAGTCCCAGTTGGATTTGACATGGTCCTCGGAATTTGAACCAGCGATAGTTTTTTTGTTATTGTTTGCATTTTTATAATGTTTATGCCTTTTTTATATAATTGTAATCAGTCGCGCAGGTTTGCTGCCGACTTTTTTTCTGTTAGTTTGTAATTTGTAGAGTCGCGTGGGGATTGCCACCGACATTGTAGTTGTCCGTTGTCACGCTGAGTTGCAGCTGACTGATCGCCTTTTTGTCACGCTGAGTTGCAGCAGACTGTTATTGTTTTGTTGTCACGCTGAGTTGCAGCTGACAGATGTCTCTTTGTCACGCTGGGTTGTGGCTGACTGATGTCCTTTTGTCACGCTGAGTTGCAGCTGACTGATACCACCCTTTTGGCTTTTGAAGTCGCGCGGATGTTGCCGCCGACTTTGTCTAGCGTAGTCTAGCGTAGACATTGCTGCTAACTGTCTGTGTACGTCTAGGTAGCATTTAATCGTACCGGATTGCGGTCGATTGTTGACCTACTTCTAGCTGAAAACCTTTCGCTATGTCGTCTGATGAGAAACTTTTGTCCTTGCGAAAGCAACAAAAGTCTGCGCCAAAAACTAATGCTCAAAAGGAACTGAAGAAAGCAGAACTGTTTCTAGATCCTAGTAGTACACTAGAAGAAGAACAAATCGAGGTAACAATAGGCAAACTTCAGTCATACAGAAAAACTTTGCGTGAGCTCGATGACATAATACTAGTGTCATATGATAATGAGGAACGCTTTGCAGCCGAAACGGCCAAGTCTATGGATTTTGACGAGAAATTACTGGATGCGAGCACAAGACTCACCACGCGCATTCATGTGTCAAAAACAACTCAGAATGGTCCTCAAATTTCAAATAAAACTCACAATAGCTCCGTAGACAAATCACATCAAGCAACAGTGAGACTGCCCAAGCTGCAAATTTCCAATTTTAGTGGTGATGCACTAAAATGGCAGGAGTTTTGGGACAGCTACGATGTCGCAGTACATAGCAATAGCGTGTTGACTCCTATCGAAAAATTCACTTACCTCAAATCCTTTCTAATAGGAGACGCTTTGCGGATAGCTGATGGCTATCGACTGACGACAGCTAATTACGAATCTATAATTTCTACGCTGAAAGAGCGCTACGGGGATCCACAAATAGCAATTTTCTCACATTTCGAAGCGATGCTTGCCATCCCAGCAGCAAATCATGAATTATCGCAGCTACAAGATGTGTTCGACAATTGCGAAAAAGACATACGTAGTTTAGTCGCTCTAGGGCTGCCTGAAGAAACCTTTGGGCAAGTTTTTACGCCGATTGTGTTGTCAAAACTACCCAAATTCGTCCGTATGGAGCTTCACAGGAAAATAGGGACAGACAAATGGACACTCTCGAAGCTTCGTGAGCTGCTAAAGGGTGAGCTGCACGCACGCGATATGAGTCAGCGCACCTTAGGAGCAGTTGCTAGTGGAACTAATAGAACCGACAGAGCAACTGGTGGTAAGGCGATGGTAAAGAACTCCAGTTTTCCGAAAAACCGGCACCCATTCAAGCAACATAAAGTAGTCCCCACCTCATCTTCGCTAGTAAATACCTCTACAGATCGAACTGCTCGTTGTGCTTACTGTGGAGGAGGTCACTACGGCAATCAGTGTACCTCATACTCATACACAGATGTTTCTTCTCGACGCCAACGATTGGGGGGACGTTGTCTTTCGTGCTTGACACCAAACCATCGTGTCCGGGACTGCCGGCAACGACGACCGTGCTACTATTGTAACAAGTCCGGCCATCACAGAAGTTTGTGTGAGGCCAAGTTTGGACCAAGGGTGAACACTAAATCCAGAAAACAGGATTCCTCACTACCAGTTGCCAGTCTGAACGTAGACTCCCCTGAATTTTTACCGGCTCCAACGGTAAATTTGTTGTCCCACGGTGAACAAACTGTTTTGCAGACAGCAATAGCCAAGGTTGTCGGTTCTCAGGGACAGCAATCGACCAGACTGTTCTTCCATTTATCACCACTCGTTTGTGTACACAAATAGGAGCCAGATACAAAGGAGAGGACATAATTTCAATTGCCGGTTTTGCTGATTCGAAAAGAAAAACAATTCGGTACAAAGTATACGAATTTGATGTGGTAAATCGGGACGGTAGCCGAATCACCCTTACAGCGAACGCAACGGATGTTCTGACCTGCCCTGTTCAACGTGTTCCTCTTGACGTTGAACGATATTCATTCGTCAAATTGCTACCCCTCGCGGAACCCCTAATTTCAGAACCTCAGATGGTCGATATTGATATATTGATAGGGGGTGATTATTACTATAACTTCGTCGGTGCAGAGCAGATAAAATGCTCTAGCGGTATTGTGTTTCTGTCGTCCACGTTGGGGTATATAGTGGCGGGTAGACTGGAAGCGCCCACATCAGGTGAGCGCACAGTGTCAGCCATGCTGCTGACCAAATTGAGCACGATACCTGAATCGAACTTCGAACTTGAACGATTTTGGCGATTAGAGGATATAGGCATCAAGGATCTCCCAGATACTGTTGATGACGAAGTGGCCCTAAAATATTTCAGTGACACTATTCGATATAATAATGGTCGGTATGAGGTTAAGTGGCCTTGGAAAGAAGGGGCGCATAAGTTACCCGACAACTGGCTTTCGCGGGGACGACTGAAGTCGTTGCTGAAAAGACTTTCAAGCATGCCTGACATTTTAGCCAAGTATAACGACACAATACAAGAGCAGATGGAAAGGCAGATAATCGAAACAGCCCCCGAAAAGCCGGATGGGGATAAAATACACTACATTCCCCACCATTGCGTAATTACGCCACAAAAATCGACTACGAAGTTACGAGTGGTATATGACGCCTCAAGTAAAAGCAAAGCAGCGGAACCGAGCTTGAACGACTGCATCTATAGGGGCCCCGTAATTCTAGCTAACCTTTGTGGCTTACTCCTTCGCTTCCGGCTCCATGCAGTCGGATTAGTCAGCGATATCGAGAAGGCATTCTTGCAAGTTATGTTGCAGAAGCCTGATCGCGATGTGACTCGGTTTCTGTGGGTCAAAAATATTTTGGTCCCACCTACACCAGACAATATAACTGAGTATCGGTTTTGCCGTGTCCCCTTCGGAATAAACGCTAGCCCTTTCCTTTTAGCCGCTACTATTTCGCATCACTTGACGACAGTCGGGACTCCTGTCGCAAAGGAAATTTTGGACAATGTCTATGTCGATAATGTGCTTGGCGGACGAAACTCAATCACGGATGCCTATTACTTTTACTGCGAAGCTAAGAGGCTTTTTCAAGGCGCTTCCATGAACCTCCGTGAATGGTACTCTATGGACAAACAGGTCACGAGTAAAATCAGCGAGACTGACCGCGGAAAGGGAAACTCAACTAAAGTGTTAGGAATCAATTGGGACTTGAATTGTGACTCACTTCACTGCTCAGTCGGAAATTTTGACGAATCTTCGGTACGAACTAAGCGTCAGTTTTTAAAGGCATTAGCTAGTGTCTTTGACCCTTGTGGGTTTTTTGCACCCGTAACGGTTTGTGGAAAAATTATGCTCCAGAACCTCTGGAAACAGAAACACGCTTGGGATGACCCGCTACCGACGGATCAGTTAGAGGCAGGAAAACTAATTTTAGCTCAGTTGAAGCGAATTCCTGAAGTTGCCATTCGAAGTCGATATTTCCTCACCAACACTAATTCATCCAAGTACGATTTACACTGCTTTTCGGATGCCTCTGCTAAAGCCTACTCAGCAGTTGTGTACTTGCGCGCCGAAACAAATTCAAAAGTAACAACTGCCTTAGTCTTTGCCAAAACGAGAGTTAGCCCCATAAAAACTATATCAATTCCTCGATTAGAATTGATGGCGGTGGTTATTGGTACTCGAACTTTACACTTTGTTGAGTCTGAACTTCGACTACCAATTTCAAGGAAGCATCTGTGGTCAGATTATCAGTGCGTGTTACACTGGGTTTTAGGCAAAGAAGTGTTTACAAGATTTGTTCAGAATAGGGTCAAAGAAATTCGCAGTAACGAATCCATCGTTTTCGCCTATGTTCCTACGGATCAGAATCCCGCTGATTTACCCTCCAGAGGTATAGATCTGTCGAAACTATCTGATTCCGACTTGTGGTGGTACGGACCAGCTTGGTTGCAACTGGAAAACCGTCAGTGGCCCTCCACCACTGAGTGGCTGAGCCCCATTAGCCCAATTAGTAATTCGGTTCCAAACGCGGATACCTTGAACGAAACAGTTGCTCCTGTCTTAGACCATATCCCTATGCTCATAGATTTGACCAGATTTTCGTCTTTGATCAAACTGTTAAGAGTAACGGCATGGGTTTTCCGGTTCATTGGAGTCACTCGAAAGACTACGTTTAAAAGGGGTGCTTTAACAGCGGAGGAAATACAATCGGCAGAAAACTTCTGGATAAAATCGACTCAAAAAGATTGGTTTCCAGGCGGTGTTACAAACTCGAAGCAACCGATTGTGAGACAACTTGGGCTATTTACGGATAAGCAAGACATAATACGGTGCCGTGGCCGCTTGGAAAATGCCAACCTACCGTTTTCAGCCAAACACCCCGTGGTCTTGCCTCGCATACCCAATTGGTTCACACATTTAGTCATTCTTGACCACCACTATAAAGTAGCCCACACCGGTGTGAAACATACCCTAGCAAGTCTCAGAAACCAATACTGGATCATAAACGGCCTTAGTGGGGTGAAGAAAACTCTTCGTAGTTGTAAACTTTGTCGTAAAATCTCGGGGGGTCCCTTTCGTGTTCCAGCTGAGCCCCATCTCCCCGATTTTCGAGTCAGCGACTCTATACAGCCGTTTACGCAGGTCGGCATAGACTATTTGGGTCCTCTCTTCATCCGATCCTATGACGACTGCCACAAAAAGGTCTGGCTTTGCTTGTTCACGTGCGCGACGATTAGAGCTGTGGTCCTCGAGGTTGTCGAAGACCTGTCGACATCTCAATTTCTCCTTTGTCTTCGCCGCTTTGTGGCAAACTACGGAAAGCCGGACTTGATTATTTCGGACAATGCACGTCAATTTCACACCGCTACGCGGGCCATTGACAAATTGTGGACTCAGGTATGCCAATCAGACGAAGTACAAAATTTTGCCGCAAACCGAAAAATCCAATGGAAGTTCGTAACAGAATTCGCGCCTTGGATGGGGGGTTTTTACGAACGCATGATAGGCATCGCTAAGCGTGCGCTGAGGAAAACTCTAGATCATGCAAAATTATCAGTTATTGAATTACAGACGGTCGCGATAGAAATTTCGTCAATAATTAATACGCGCCCGCTATGTTATCTAGATGATGAAGTAGGCGGCCCAGCATTAACACCTGCGCATTTTTTTGATGCGAAATCGGGTCAGATTTCCTGATTTCGAAACTCAGTTTCCGGAGTATTGTCCGAAACTATCAACAACAGACAAGCTTATTACAGAGTGGAAACGCATCCAGGTAATGCTGGATTCGTTTTGGCGCTCATGGCGGAATGATTATTTGCTAGTGCTAAGAGAACAGTGGCGTGTTCGGCGCCAGCGAAATTGTGTCGATATTTCGCCCCAAATAGGTACGGTTGTCTTGATAAAAGATAACCTTCCACGAGCGCAGTGGAAGTTAGGACTAATCACCGAGCTCTTGTACAGCCGCTCAGTAAAATTGTTAAAAATGTTTGCCGCTCAGTAAAATTACGACTCTCTAGCGGCAATATAATTAGTCGACCCATAAAACTTTTGTTTCCCCTCGAAACATCGGAGGAATTCACCACTGTGCCAGAAGGCAAGGGTCCCTCGGTTGAAACGGTCGAGCGTGGCAAAAGGCAATGTCGATCTGCTGCGAAAAAGGCGCGGCAAAAAATAAAGGAAACTTTTGACTCCGATGAGTAGTCTAATTTTGGAGACTAGCATCGAAAACTCCAGTAATACTTAGTGTATATAACTTTGTATATCATGTTTGTTCTGTTTGTTTTTAGAATGTCGCCAGTTTATATTAACAGTGATCATCCATTATCGCGTTACTATGTCTACCCGTCGTTGCACCAGTCAAACGTCGAAATCACGTCTATCGAAATGGGTTTCTGGTACATTATCTTGTACCAGCACGATCGTCGCCTGCTAGGCGAAGAACTCCTGAGGTCGCAAACGCATCGCGCCAACCCGAATAATATTCGTAATTGGGTGCAACAGCGGGGATTCAAAATGAACACTGCCTGGACGTTCTACTCGCAGTTCGTTTTCTATTGTGTGCTCGTCCACCAAGTCCAGCAGAAGGACAGTCCATTTCGAAAGGCCTTTGTTAGCACCTTGAAGTCAACTAGCGAGAGTAACCTCAATTTCATCGTGTGCACAATGAATGACTATATTTGGTCATGTGGTCTACGAAAATCTCAAGCAGAGACTGCTGAGAGCTACCCTGGCTTCAACTATTATGGTAAACTGCTGGAACTCGTAGCAGAAGACATGCGTTCTGGGCGCTATTCGTGTGCATGGAGCATGACCTCGTTGATGGGCAAATTAGTCTCAATTGAGAGTTACAAGCCCTTTACACTCCTACTCCTATCGGACAGTCAGTGTCGGTATTTATCGTATGTGGAGGGGGGTGAAGTTGTTTCCGTGTCTGGCGGAACTTTCCAGGACATTTCGGTGGAAATCGAGGCCTTGGAATTGCGTCGGCTAAGTCTAGCTGACTTTAGTTTGATTGTTATTAACTGTGGCGTCAACGAGGTTCAAAAGTCTCGGGACTTTCAAAGGCGCTCGTGGGGGACTTTAAAACCTATCATAGAAGCGGAGGCTAGCCGGCGAAGCAAGTGTACTATCCTGATATCCCCAGCGTTTCCCCACCCTCGAGTTCTCGGCGTCAAAGAGCACGCTCGATGGATCCGAGACGAACTGAAGCACCACAATGTCGCGTGTGTCGATTGGGAAACAGGTGAAAACCCGTTTACGCCGAACGGCGTGGTAAATCCGCGCATGTTTGAACCTGATCAGTTTCACCTTAACCATTGTGGGATTCGGCATCTTTGGAAACGCTGGTGTCAGTATTTGCCGGACTTGCAATTTATTGCCTACCGCCTGTCCCCGCAGCGACTTAGTTTGCCACGAAAGCGCCGATGGGACCAACGGCGTTAAGATAAGCGCCATAACGTTATTTGACGCCTAGGACTGCTAGCGTCACACCTTATGTTGTTTGACGCCTAGGATTGCTAGCGTCAAAATTATGTTTTTTTTTTCGAATGCCGTTGGCCTTTGATTTAACTAATTCTCGTTATTATTTCACCATTGACGCCTAGATTTGCTAGCGTCATAGCTACTGCC
>JASANF010017171.1:0-16568 GCA_030248245.1 Trissonchulus sp. WLG1_4
TGTGTTAAAGGACAGAAAGACAAAGAAATGGTCAACACTAATCTGCTGCTGCGAAATTTTGGGCAAACTTGGGTTTCGACTAAATTTTGCGTGCATAGTAATCGCAACGTTTTTACGCAAGGGAATGGCTTCTTTGGCTAAGTAGGCTTTTAAAATTTGCTTGTCGACAAAAAAGGACAAGAATAAGAATTACGTAGTATGAAAAGGGCTAGTATGAACAGGGTTATAAAAAATTAACTGTAATTTTCAGCAGCCAGCGCGATGTTTTGAGAAGTAAGGGTCGATTCATAGTTCAGTAGGGCATACGGACAAACGGACATAGGGCACACGGACAAAGCAAGTTTTGTCCGTTTTTTCAATTCATAATTTTTAGGGCAAACGGACATTGGGATGTACGGACATACGGATGTACGGGCATACGGACAAAGGTGCGATTCATAACTTTTGAGCCGTATGTCCGTTTGTCCGTATGCCCTACAATTTCGGGCAGAGATAAACTGAATTTAACTTTGCCGGACATACGGACAACGTGAAATTGTGCCGTTTTATACGGATGAACGGACATAAGGCTAAAGGGCAAACGGGCGTACGGCTGAACGGACGAAAGTATGAATCAAACGGCCGTTCTGCCGTTCATTTTGTCCGGATGTCCGTTTGTCTGTTTGCCCGTATGTCCGAATGTCCGTGTAGAAGTATGAATCGAGCCTAATTGTAAATGTTGCGAATGTTAGCCCCAAAATTTATTTTAATCAGCTATGTCAACTCTTGCTAAATTTGCTGTTGCTAATACACAAAAGTACAACTTACCAAACGAAGCCGTCAGCTAGGTGATATTGACATATGATTCTGCCTAGGCTGTGTTTTGGGATTGATGGTGGTAATGGTAGTCACTAGATATGGAAACCTGGGCCCGATTTATCGAAACAAAATGTTCGTCATCGAAAATGTTCGTCATCAAAAGTTCGTCATCGAAAATGTTCGTCATTGAAAAAACAAATGTTCGTCATCAAAAATGTTCGTCATCGAAAAACCAAATGTTCGTCATCGAAAAACCAAATGTTCGTCATCGAAAATACATGTTCATTATTGAAAAGACAAATGTTCGTCATGGAAAATGTTCGTCATCGAAAATTTTGGATTGATGGAAACATTTTCGATGATGAACATTTGTTTTTTTCAACGGTGATTTATCAAAAGACAAATGTTCGTCATCGAAAGTTCGTCATCGAAAATGTTCGTCATCGAGAAATTTTTCGATGACGAGCTTTGGTCTTTTAGAACATTATTATGTTCTAAATGACAAAAGCTCGTCATCGAAAATTTTTTCGATGACGAACATTTCAACGGAGCTCGGTACCTCCGTTGAAATTTTCAACTGCGAACATCTATAGGTACATAAGCAGCTGGCAGTAATTTTAATATAAATATAAATAGTCAACCTTATTTATTATTAATTAAATATTAATGTAAATAGCACAACAGCGCAAAATATTAATTTATTATATTATTATATTTATATTATATTATTTATTATAGTTTTAATATTAATAATAATAAAATAATTGAAATTAAAACTATTTTTAATACCAATGTTTAATATTAATTATTAAAATAACCGTACTGCCGTATGGACATTGGGACCAACTGAACGGCAGAATGGCCGTTCAATTCATACCTTCGCCCGTACAGCCATCTGCCACTTTGCCCGTCAGCCATATGTCCGTTCATCTATATATACTAAACCGCATTATTTCACTTTGTCCGTATTAGTGATGTGGATCGGATCGAATCGGTCCGAAATTTTGATGCCGATCCGATCCGGATTCTTGATTGGCGATCCGATCCGATCCGATCCGATCCCGATCCAGGCCCGGATCGGTAGATCCGATCCGATCCGCCGATCCGATCCGATTAAACATTACGTAACCTTGATGAAAGCTAAAAAATCCTTTGTAGAATTATTGTTAAGTATGATTTATTATAATGAGTATATTGCTTTAAAAATTTAATGAGTTTGTATATAAATGCTAAGATGACATTTTTGTAATGAGAGCAACATAGACAATCCCACGACCAAAAATTTGGATTAATTGGAAAATGGAAATGTCTTGACAATTTTGGGTCACTACCGCAGGTCGTGGATACCCACGGGTTGAGTTGGATCGGAAAATTTTAGCTGTGGGTCAACCCTTGGGCCGGGCGGGTCAACACCCACTTCAGGCTGCCGGGTCGCTGCATTTTGTCAAACCGGCGAAAAAATTCTGAAATTTTTTCACGCATTCAATCCAATCTGGGTACATAAATTTGGTTACCATTCGGTTAAAGTAAGTAGCAATGTGAACAATGTACAGCTGTATATACCCTGTGCAAATTGTACAGGGGTATCTGCTAAAAACGATCGATCATCAGGTACGGTATCTTAAAATGGTGGGTCAAAGTTGGTCGTGGTCAACTTTGACGGCGCGGGATGGATCGTGCGTTACCCACAAGTGTCAAACCGCGGGCTGGGTTGGGTCGGGGGTAGAAAGTGTTGATCCGCGTCGATTCCCAACTCTTGTGTTAACGAAAAGAATGTTGAAAGATTGTTTTTGTAGGCGAAAATTAAGATATATATTTCTAAACATTTCACATCACACATTTATATAGTACGCGTCTTCACGCAACTTCAATGATGAGAAACCTCGCCTCAACTTGCATATGGTCTATGCATACACTGTACGCTTTCGCTAATATAAAACCGATATTTTGATAATTTGAGTAGTGGTTATACTTGTGCGTTTGATTGATCGCTCGAAAAGATTTTGAAATTACGCAAAATTTTTGGCAAATTACGAAATTTTGTGGTCGAGACTCAAAGTTCATACTACCGATCCGGATCGCCGATCCGAAATTTTAAAGCCGATCCGATCCGGCGATTCGATCCGGCAAATTTAGCGATCCCATCCGATCCGATCCGACCCCCGGATCGCCGATCCGATCCGATCCGGCGATCCGATCCACATCACTAGTCCGTATATGCCCGGCAAAGTTAATTTCAATTCAACTTAGCCAAAACTCCCGGGCATACGGACAAACAGACATACTGTTCAAAAATATGAATCGCAACTTAGGCCCAAGCTATGCGCGTTTGCCTTAAAAAGTAAGAATTAAAAAACGGATTATACAGGCTTCGTCCGTATGCCCTACTGAAGTATGAATCCACCCTAATAGCTGTTAAATGAATAACTGATATCTGCGACCATACTGCAAAGAGAGTTGGCTGGCCGTTTCAAGCATTTGGTTCAGGCGTACTTAATTTTTAAGACCGGTTCATACTTGTCCTTGAGAACACAGAGGGACAAGAAGGACTAGGGCACATTTCGGTCAGCTGCTGTGAAGAATTAACGGAAGCGTTTTAGATGAATTTTGTATTCGGTCTGGAATTGAGGTCAAATATTTTCACGCCAAAAATCGGCTTATTTGGCCAGGTAATTTTGGAATTGCTCAAGGACAAAATGATAGGGACAAGGACAAGGGCGAGTATATGAACCGAGCTCTGTGAAATCATAACCAGCTTTTCAGCTTTTCTGAACTATTAAATTAGTTCTCTTTCGGCAAAAGGATTTACGTAAAGTTTTTCAAAACTTTGGTTAATGTTGCGGAAAAGTTGAAACAAAATAATATTCAACTTTGAGAGTTTGCCACTATCCATTGACATCAGACAGAACCACTAAATTCAATACTTTATTGTACCTCAATTTTAGTAGTATATATTAGGTAGTCTTAGGTAGTAGTAGTAGTATTGGAAGTATAGTAGTAGTTATTATTATTAGAGAATTTAGACTTTAATGAAAATGTTCTAATTCAGATGTTTAGACTTAGAAAGACTGATCTAATTTCGAACGCTGAAAATTTTTAATAATGAACATTTTCGATGACGAACATTTGCTTTTTCGATGACGAACATTTGCTTTTTCGATGACGAACATTTGCTTTTTCGATGACGAACATTTTTGATGACGAACTTTTCGATGACGAACATTTTCGATGACGAACATTTGCTTTTTCGATGACAAACTCGCTGTTGAAAAAGCAAATGTTCGTCATCGAAAAAGCAAATGTTCGTCGTCGAAAATGTTTCGATCAATCCAAAATTTTCGATGACGAACATTGTCGATGACGAACATTTCTGATGACGAACATTTGCTTCGATAAATCGGGCCCTGGTCACCGGGTCGTCGGGTGAAATTTTCGAGTTTGTTTGAGAAACTGCACCCCCAGAGCTAAAACTACGTAATGATATTTTAGCTAGAATTTTTTACACAGTAATTTAAGGGTCAAAATCCTCAGGCTGTCTCTCGCTTTTTAGAATGTCGCATAGGAACATTTTTTAGAGAATTTTTAAATTTAAAAACAATCAATTTTTGATTCTTTTGAACAATGTTGGCAGTAAATCGGCATGTTAAACGAAGTTACCCCTTGAAATGCTCTGAATAGCAAAAACTTACATAAATGACCTAAGTAGAAACAAAAAACCCTAAAAAACATTATTTCAGATAAAGAACAACTCCGGGACGGAACTTTGCTCCTTTTAGGGGCAGCTTGTTTATTTTATGGCATTTTTATTTTAAGTAAAACTGTTTGAGTGCTGTTGAGTAGCGAAGTTATTAAGTCAGGCATGCTTTAGTTAAGCGTATTCTTTTTCGTAAAAAATTGTTCCAAAAAAATGAAAAGATACGTTGCTAGGTTTACGCTGACTATGTCAAGGAATTTAGAAGGAATGAAGGTTTACTGATTATGTTGAGGAATTTGCACTCAGCAAAGGAGCCTTGCCCCCTTTGGAGCCTACTTCTTTAAACTTTGTTACGAAGTATAGAGAGAGACTTTTACCGATAGGACATAGGCATATTTGGAAATAAGAAATATTATTTTTTTTCTCATTCATATTCTATGACCGTGATAAGCTTCAGAACTGTCATTCTGTCAAACCATTTTCTAACTTTAGTGATTGATTCTAAGCAAGTATAAATGATGTCTAGAAGTGGCAGTCAAAGTTTCAGTTTATTCCAGCTTTATGTTTGTTGGTTGTCTATTTGTCACACCCATTTTCAG
The DNA here is from genome assembly GCA_030248245.1 of Trissonchulus sp. WLG1_4. Classification (NCBI taxonomy): domain Eukaryota; kingdom Metazoa; phylum Nematoda; class Enoplea; order Enoplida; family Ironidae; genus Trissonchulus; species Trissonchulus sp. WLG1_4. The sequence continues at coordinate 5,092 of JASANF010017171.1, forward strand.
ATGAAAACAAGTCGCTACTTTTGTTTTCTCAATTTTTTAGCAAAAAGGATCTTAGGTTGTCATGTTTTATTTGGCTTAGCATTTAACTATTTAAGTCAGTTCTTAACTGAAAGTACATATGTATTAGAGCAGTTTTATAATTGAGCGTTAACTATCATCCATAATTTTAAGCCAACTAATTACCTGCTAACTTTTAACAAAGACAGTTTGGTTAGTTTCTAAAATGTGGAGGTTGGAACTCTTTAAAATTTAATGCCTGGTTTCTGCTAAAGTCAGTTCAACTCCTTTTAATTTTTTTGGTCTTGTGAATGCTCCTGCCTCTATATCGTTTCTAGTCTTTAGCACTGGTTTGACCAAGAGTACATAATGGGACCATTACATATGTACTCTTGGTTTGACACACACACACGGTGAGGTCTGAAATGGCCCAACTCTGAATTGGCCCAATGCATATCATTGGTTGTTTTCTTTGGGGGCTGTCACTTTAAACTCAGCCAGTGACTTTTTGGCGCCCAATGAATGTGCATTTACAGTTACGCCACCCACGAAGTTTATGATCTTATTGTAACAATTGTCAGGGGAGAGTTGCCTTCTGGATCGACAAGAGAAAAAAATTTGCCAAGATCTCTGACGTGCTGGATAACAGTGCTGCTTTTTAGGCAAAATTGCCAATTTTTGGCATGTTTTAGAGGCCTGTTTTTGAGGCATGTTTTAGAGGCCTGTCTGAGCAGCTATATGGTAAAGCACAACACTGAAATATAGTTAATGAAATTGATATATAGAGAAGACCGATTTCTAGAGAAGTCTAAATTTTTATTTGAACTAAATGTATTTAATTAGATGTTTTAAAATTCGAAAAAGTTGCCGAGGTGTGACACTGTTACCCCCCTTCTTTTTAAAATACTGCATGTGAATTTCGTCTTTGTACTAAGGCGGAGCATACTTTGTCAGAGCCCTTGGGTTTTATGTCACTTCCGGAAAAAATTTTGCGGCACTCCCCTAATGACCAAACTTATATACACTTACACAAAAAAATTCTAATTCTGTACTGGTGACGATTTTTTGCTGAAATCAAAGGACGAAGCTTCGTTCTACAGGAAAAGGGCCGAGGTTCGTCCACAAAGGCAAAGCGTAGTTAGATACCAAAAAATGAACTACCATCGTTCGAGAATACGAAGCTGCATCAAAAAGTACATGTACTTGAGTGTTGAGAATAGCTTATAGAATTTATCACAAATGTCTATGTTGGACCTATGAAACTAAAAAGAGGGAAATAGTGAAAAATATGTAAAAGAATGAATGAAAAAAAGATGATAACTTGACAATGAAAATGATGACTGGAAGGAGCGGGAAAGCCGTAAATTATTTAGCCCCATTTTGAGGTCCGGAGAAACATTTTGGGTGGATTTTACAAACCGGTTTTGCTTGGTTAAACGTTATACGTTTTGGGCCTCCCCCTCGGAAAAAAATTTGGGACGCGTAGCACCCCCTCTTCCCCCTGTAGGGGAAATCAGATTAATTTTCGCTATGACTACGCTACTGGCTGCATGGTTGAAATTTCAATTGGGAAAAACCGAGGTTAAGGTAGCACTCAGCAACAAAACTCATGTTCGGCGCTAAGCTCTTGCAATAAGTAGCAATACCACTTTAATTGTACATCAAAAAGACTTCAAAAAAACCTATTTACAATACAGTTCAGCACTTTAATGTGAATGTGCTTAAGCATATAGCACCTTCGATAGCGCATATAGCGCAAAAAGCGCATATAGCACCCCCAAAAAACGCTATAGCGCAAATAGCGCATATAGCACCTTCGATAGCGCATATAGCGCAAATAGCGCATATAGCACCCCCAATAAGCGCTATAGCGCAAATAGCGCATATAGCACCTTCGATAGCATATAGCGCAAATAGCGCATATAGCACCCCCAATAAGCGCTATAGCGCAAATAGCGCATATAGCACCTTCGATAGCGCATATAGCGCAAATAGCGCATATAGCACCCCAAAAAGCGCTATAGCGCAAATAGCGCATATAGCACATTCGATAGCGCATATAGCGCAAATAGCGCATATAGCACCCCCAAAAAGCGCTATAGCGCAAATAGCGCATATAGTACCTTCGATAGCGCATATAGCGCAAATAGCGCATATAGCACCCCCAAAAAGCGCTATGGCGCAAATAGCGCATATAGCACCTTCGATAGCGCATATAGCGCAAATAGCGCATATAGCACCCCCAAAAAGCGCTATAGCGCAAATAGCGCATATAGCGAATTCCATAGCGCTTATAGCGCATAAAAAAAGCGCTATAGCACAAAACGTGCTATTTCGATTTCGCTTACACGCGTTCGTTACCTTTTTCAGTGAAACTTTCAATTTTTGTGGGGCCCCAAAGCTCAAAACTCAAATGGTAATGTCTAAATGTATGTTGTGTGTGTGTGTGTGTGTGTGTGTGTGTGTGTGTGTGTGTGTGTGTGTGTGTGTGTGCGTTGGACAATGCCTTTATAAATTTTTACGCATTATAATGAAATTCAAGGTACTGTAATGAAATTAGTCAGCTACATAGTACATACGTGATAGTAAGAGTACATATTAGAATTGCCTAGCAACGGTACATACATATAATACTATTAGTCCTTACTCTTGGTGATATCAAGACTAGACTAGACGATGTTTTACTTTTACCAAAAAGGAGTGAAACACTTCTCTACAGTACTGTGTGTAGAAAAGTTTCCGGTTCGTCGGCGTACGACGAGCTTCATCCTTCGCGAAAAGTGACGAAGCTTTGTGAAAAGTGACGAACGGTGGCCGGAAAGTGACGAACACTGTACTACGGTTTTTCATGTTGGAAGGTAACATGTTTTTTAACAGGTTTTTAAGGCATTTGTCTCGACTCGTCGGGATTCCCTCCCTGTGGTGGCTTGGAAGGCGACATATGACTTTTCTTGACACGCATAAATCTGCCCAAGTGTAGTGTCCTACTCGTACATGGACAAGTTTGGCCAACTTAATCTGTTGATGTATATAGTTAGTTTTGTTTCAAAGAATTGTGAGCTGTTGTGAACTGTTCTGCAAATGTGGGATGATGAGAAATGAATGAATTTGAAAATACGTTAAAAATTATTTTACAAAATTTTGAGGGCACATCCGGGGGCACACTGTCCTGGTCTTGTGTTATCACAAATATTCAAGTTGGCCAGCTGACTTGGCCAACTTGGCCAACTTCAATGGCCAACTTAAGCTGACCAACTTGGCCAACTTAAGTTGGCCAAATCAAGTTGGCCACCTTGAGTTGGCCAAGTTGGCCATTTAAATTTGCAAATTTGCGACAAAGTTAACAGCGTAGGACACTTACACTTGGGCCCATAAATCTGTCCAATTTGAGTCAGTTGCCTTTTCTGAGTCGCTTACAAGCGCTCGTTACCAAAACAAATACATTTAGAACCTCGTATTACATGCGTAAAAGGTGTGATCCTAGTGTGTTATGTAGGTATTCCGAGTGTTGCTTTCAAAGGAATGTAAAAAAACTTGAATAAAAATAAAAAATACATCACACATTTGTGGGTACCATATGGGAATGTGTGTGTGTGTTCAAATGTTCAAAACCAAATGTTCGTCATCGAAAAACCAAATGTTCGTCATCGAAAATACATGTTCATTATTGAAAAGACAAATGTTCGTCATGGAAAATGTTCGTCATCGAAAATTTTGGATTGATGGAAACATTTTCGATGATGAACATTTGTTTTCATAGAATTAGTCAAACCCCTCCTAAACCGTCTAAGCTAATCGTCAGTTAATCCGATTTGGTGCAGTCCATAGTCAGTTTTGTAAAATAAGCCATTGCTTTGGTATTGGCTGTTTTTTCAGCTGCTGCCTTTATCCTAACTTTCTAGACAGATGCTAGAATTTCTGGTTTATTTACTTGTCTCCAGCTTATATTGTTTCTGACAGTCTAATACAGAGAGGACCATTAAGCTTGTTGGTACTTGTAACTGAAGCCAGCTGCTTTATCTACCATTTCCAAATTCTCCACTTTAATAGGTACCATCATTTACATATTCCACTACTACTCTATATTCCAGAGACTGCCGAAATCTTGCGTAAGTGCCATGGCAGATTATGTAGGTACATTAATGAACTTTTGTCAGATCATACGTTACGTGAATAATATATATCTTAGGGCCTATTCCTTTACCGGATTAAAGGGTTAATTATAATCGGACTAAGCGCTCTTAAAAATTATGTTGAAAAATGCAACTCCAAAACTTCCGGATTAAACTGACTTAACTGTTAACGCGCTGCTTTTTTATCGAACTAAACGGACTCAACTATGCACGCTAATCTTAAGTGTGCATGTTAAATCCGTTTAGTTCAGTGGTAGTTTTGGAATGGGGTCAGACTAAAATTAAGCCGTTGACTTATTTTAACTCGTTTAGTCCGTTTTATCCGATTTGCCATTCCAAAACCTCGCACTAAAATAAGTCCAGTCCGTTTAATCCGGTAAAGGAATTGGCCCTTAGCCTATATATTTCATAAAATATAAAATTTACAAATGTACAAGTGCAGTTGGTCTGTACTCGGTAGTAAGTCTGGCGTCGTCTTTGGTTACCGATCTCAGCGAAATGAGTATAGTTCCAGGTGAATGGGTACACTAGAAGCTCTTCTGCTGAGTAGGGATGTTTTCAGTTATCGAAATCTTAATCGGTTCAGTTAATCAGTTAACTGATTAGGTTAAAATTAGATCAGTTCAGTTATCAGTTAATTTTGCAAAATTTTAATCAGTTCAGTTACAGTTAAGTTAACTTAACTGTAACTGATAACTTTAACTGAAAATATTTTCAGTTATTTCTTTAAAAATACTGTTTTTTTTCCGCTAATCCCGATATTTGCTAAAGTTTTCACGTAGTTTCTACTAAATTAGAACTTAATTAACTTCTAATTATTAACTATTTAATTACTAATATTTGAATCTACTCAAAACAAAAAACCTCTTGTCAACATGGGATCAAACATTTATTTCAAAACGAAAACTTTAAACTTATGTAACAACTGCCAAGTTGCAACTGTAAATGACATAAACTCTTGGAAGAATGGGTGCAAAGCAATACCCAGAATAGAATAAAACATAAAACAATGAATCAAATAAAATAACAGCCAGAACCTTAAGTGGTTCTAAACTGGAAATTCAAGTCTGATCATTCATTTAATTGGCGTTTTGTCCTTTCAATGCTTTTAGCGACAATTCTACAGAGACAAAAACTTGAAGATCATTGCAAAACGTAAACAAGCAGAACGCCACAAAGGATTTTATGCATGTTTCGACGCATAACTGAAAATGATTTTCAGTTATTGCATGTAACTGAAAAGAATATCAGTTAACTGATTTCAATCAGTTTTTTACAACCGAAGCAGTTCAGTTACAGTTAAGTTAACTGCTTTTAGGAATTGTGCAGTTAAGTTATCAGTTTTTAACTGCTTTTCAAAATCAGAGCAGTTCAGTTATCAGTTATTATCAGTTAACTGTAACTGCTTAACTTTAACTGAAAATGAATCAGTTAGCAGTTAACTGAAAACATCCCTACTGCTGAGTGAGGAATAATACACTATGAGTCCGAGTGTCAATATTCCAGAAGAATATTAAACGCGGCCATTATTCGCGGATAAAATTAGGTAAAAATCCCGGTGTCTGCGCACTTTTATTGCTGAGTACTCCAAAGCAAAATTTCAAACATAGCAAATACTTGCAAACACATTGTACAGTCAGAAACTCACAAAATTTTCAAATCAGATTCTTAAAAATCTAATAAATATTCGATATTATTTTTAAAAAAATTCAAGGTCTCACTGAGATTTGAACTGGAATCGCTGGATTCGGAGTCCACCATGAGACCACGTAATCGTCAAAGTTAACTTAGACTATCTATAAATGTTTGCTGACACAAAAGAAAATGTTCAAACATCAGCGAGTGTAATTGCAAGGGTAATTAGATATCAAAACCTTACCAGTCAACGCATGTTACGTAATCTAACTGGAATTTCAACAAACTATATGTTCTACATAAGCACACTATTACGTAATAATTGTAAGCTACAATTATGTACAATGATTTGATTGATCCGTAGCACGTCGAGGACAGGTAGCCGAATGCGTAGCGCTGCTGCCTTTGGATCGCCTGCCCAGAGTTCGATTCCTGACATTATTTTTGATTTGCAAATTTCTCATTGCAAAACAAGCAGCCAGTCTTGGCTTGGGCCATAGGTAGATTCGACCTACCTGCCAGCGCAGTGTAATTCAACACTGCGAAATTGACCTAGCCGAATTAACGCGACGAAATAAGTCTTTGACTTCAAAACGTGTTGACAATTCACTACTTTTTGCTATCTGGAAGACTTTGGAGCTGATCCACAGAGAATGTGTGCAGAGTGCAAAAACTTGAATTCAAAAATAATATTTGTCCACAAAATAGGGCCGCGTTTGACATTTCCTTTGAATATTGACACTCAGGCCTCACAATGTTTTCGCTTTTCACTCAGCAGAAGAGCTCGGTATTATCTATTTTCGTTAAATCCCGTCCGATAATCTCAGAAAAATTAGGCTCCTGAACACATTTTTCAGTTTTTCTGTTGTGTAGGTCCCCTCTGAAGCCACCTAGTGAACACCAGGGTGCCTCCCCAACGGAAGGGGTAATTGTAATTTGTAGCAAAGAGAAGATGATTTAAGTACAAAGAGTAACCGTGTGGGTTGAGTCTAATATGGTAGTACTGGCAAAAAATTCACGTGAAAACTTAGTATGAGAGTTTACTTTATAAATTTTGTCGAAAAATTTCCCAATTCCTCTTAAAAAATCGGAAAAAAAACACTTTGGTTCCCACCTTAATTTTTAAACAATATAACGTTCGTTCAGAAGACCAAATGTGTTTCAGTTCCTCAGTGAGAAACTTTGATTTTTTTCTGCCCACTTGAAGTTTGTAGTTTACTTATTGTCAGTTTTTTCCAAGGCAAAACCATTCTGGCGTACTTATTGACCGTCTGTCGCAACATTTGGTAATGGTTGTTTTAAATCATTTAGGGATTTTTGCAGTTTGCTAAATTACGGTGAAGAAACTGACTAGCTTTTAATAGAATTTGAGTTTTTTCTAATAGACTGACTTAGGCTATTTGGCAGTAGTGATTTAGTTGACCGTGATTTTTTTGGGCAGTTGTTTTACAAGTATTTTTTATTGTTTGTCAGGCATGTTTTGATTAACTTAATGTACTCTTGATAAAGAGCACATCAGTCTTTTGATTCGGACTCACACCAAGCCTGACTTGAGATACCTGCGTCGCATTCATCGCACCAGGAGTACATACATAATGAATTTCATTGTTCCAGAAGAGGAGTGAGACACTCTGCAGCCTGGGCCCGATTGCTCAAACCTACAATTGATTGTGACAGTTGTAACAATTGTACGTGGTATTCGGTTGCGCAAAAAGTTACAATTGTTACGATTGTAACAATCATGAAATTTCACAATTGTTGCTATTCTAACAATTGTAATCCTGAAATATTTCACAATTCAATTAATGTTTGCACATTTCAAGGACAATCATACTCATACAATTGTTATTACAATTGTGACAATTGCAGCTCTGTGAAATCTATTGCAACAATCGTAACGTTTGGAAAATTTCCCAATTGTTACAACTGTAAGACTTGTAATGTTGAGCAACAGGGCCCTGGCTGTGTCGCAGACTCATATATAGCGTCCATAACCATATAGACTCGTCCGTTTAACCCTCTCTTTTCTCACATTGGAATGGCATGCTCAACCATAAACCATACTCAGCATACGCAGGTCACGCTTGTCCTTAAGCTTTGTCTTTGTCCTCAAGAAGAATTGCTTCACATGTTCTTCCACAGTGTTTTTATACTTTGCCTGTCCCAAGATGCGATTGATTTTTTACTTGTCCTATGTGCTTGTCCCTGTGTCCCTAAGCAAACTTGAAACCTGCTCTAGTTTGTGCTTGTCCTTAAGCAAGTCCGACCAATGAAATGGGGCAGATTACATGTGACCCCGAGAACAGCCAATCAGGGATTTGCAGGCCTGTCACGGATAAAAGTGTCCTCCCAAAAATTTGTCCCCCCGAACACTTTTATCTGGATAAAAGTGTCCCCCCACTGAAATTGCCGCCATTGATAGTTCAGGCTCAGCTTCTGGTTCGACTTCTGCTTCAGCTTCGACTTCTGGTTTAGGTTCCAACTTCTGGTTCAGCTTAAGGTTCAACTTCTAGTTCGGGTAAACTTCTGGTTCAGGTTCAGGATGCACACATAACAAGCCAAAGTTGAACATTAACAAGAGGAAGAAGCTAAACCGGAACCAGAAGCTGAATCTGAAACATCAAAGGCAACTTTAGTGGGGGGACACTTTCACCTAGATAAAAGTGACCGGGGGGACAAATTTTTTGGGGACACTTTTATCCGTGACAGGCCCACTAGTGACAAAATGGCATGAATTTGTGTTGCGTTATTAATTCTTTTGTAATTTTTGTGTTTTTCAACATTTTTTCATGCAAAATCTACATTTTTTTATACTTATACATATCCAACACCGTCAACTACATATATTGAAAGCTTATAGAGGTTTTAATTTAAGGGAATTGGTTAAATAAATACACATTTAAAAATCCTGTAAACAGTTGTATACAGTACAGTATAATATAGTTTTATCATTAGTTTATGTGAAAAGAACTGTTCTGTCGTCTCTAGTAGTATGAATCAATCGTCTCTAAGGACAAGGACAAAGACATTCCCCACGAAGCTTGGTGACTTTTTAAGGACAAGGACAAAACATAAATGCAGGGACAGGGACAAGGACAAAGCTTAGGACGCGTATGAACCAGGTTATACCGTTTAGTCGCATAAACGTTTGATAAATTGATTAACTAATTGTCTTAATACAGTTGGCAGTGAAGTCGCAAAGTCGGAAAAATGACGTTTTGAAAACCTATTCACATTCGATAATTTCGTCGCAATAAAAAAACTTTTTGTTTAGATTTTTTACACAAAGTAAAAGCACATATGCTCTAATTTATGCACACGAAGTTTAGTGCAAATTGCTTGAGTGGTTGTGGAGTAATGCATGTTTGAACTGTGAAACTGTGCGTAACCTATAAAGTACTCACAGCAATAATGATAATTTGTAAAAAATTTAGACATTAATTTTGAAATCAAAAGAAAACGAACCTTTATTTTTCATTTTTCTTATTTGTGGCAACAAATTGCGCGTCAAACCATTCCATGTACTTCACAAGCTGGCCAATCTGATATCTGGCTTCATTTTTTGAACTTTTATGTCTCTATTGTGTGATGTCTGGCTCAGAAATGGTGATTGGATAAAAATATTGGTAGATATTGGTAGTCTAGTGCCCGGCAGTATTTATTTGACATCTTATGGCATTTCACTAGTTTCTCAGTGAACGTACAATTTCAAAGCAAAATGTTCTCATTTTGCAGGCTATGAGCAAAACTGCTTTGGCGACACTACCACCTTAACTAATCTAATAAATATCTAATTATCCCCTAAGGCTCGATTCATACGTACAGCCGTATGTCCGTTCTGCCGACAAAATGACGAAATAATGACGTCACAGGCGCTGGCTGTCCACTGCACTAGGCTGCTAGTGACGTCATTCTGCCGGCGGAACGGACATACGGACAAAAGTATGAATCGAGCCTTATGAGTTTAAAAAACTGGTTTAGTTGGGTCAAAGCGAGCCTTGCATGGAGTAACTCCGAGACCACAACCTAATGTGACCTGTTGTTTCAGCATGAGGATGAGGGCGTTTACACTGGCCGTGTGGGTGTGTCTATTAGTGTCCCTGTGCTCAGGCCTGCACCTGGGCTATGTGGTTCCCATGGACAGCAACGCCCTACACGCCGCTCTGCGACAGGGGGGGCTGGACTTGTACTCCGGCAACGTGGAGCCCAGGGGGGACCCGGAGGCCATACGAGTACTCCCCCTCAGGGGTCGCAGATATTACTGATTTCTGATATCATAAATACATAGTCTTATAATTCAGTATATGCAGCTTGTATTAAACTTATTTGGTTCTTGAATAATGTCTGTGCCTGGGTATTAGCGTAACTGTATTTGGCAACTTGAACGAACTTGACCATCCTTTTGTAGCAATATGTTCGGTTTTATCCGAAATTGGACGTAGATGATTTAGGTTTACTCTTTGTTTTGGTTATCAGCACATACTAAGGCTGGGCAGGGTTACACAAGCACGATTAGTGTACACGGTCCGTTATGTATAACCGTGACCAAACTTAGCACATATGTACATACCAAAACTTGAGCAACTGTAAGCAGCTCTATTCTACTTTATAGTGTACACTTTGGCTACTATTCGCACTGGCATGTAGTGTAAGTGTTGGTTTAGTAATACTATAACTCATGCTAAAACTAGTTTAGTATATGATACGAAAACTAAATTAAATTGGCTGTACTATAACTATAACTAAATCTAAACTAAATTTCAGCCGCTATACTATAACTGTATCAAAACTAAACTAATTTGCTGTAATATTTGCTATATATACTATAAATAAAACTAAACCAAATTTGGGCTTATACCAAAACTAGTTTTAGTACACAAAACTAGTTTTAGTGTGCATGTTATACTATAACTAGTTTTAGTATGCCCGCTTACTAAAACTAGGAGTTTTTTTAGTAAGCCTGCTATACTAAAACTAGTTATGATACACCCGCTTACTAAGACTCGGGAGTTTTGGTAAGCGGTGGGAAAATATTTTGCACACACCAGTATCTACATACATTATATCCTTATGAGATAAATAATATAGATTTTTATTCTAATGGCCCATGCTGCACACTTGTCACTTGGCCTTATTTGTGTAGAAGTAAAGTGAGGCGGCTAAAACTGAGTTATTTCAACATTTTATTAGGATTTTCAAAAAATAATTGGTAAGTTTTTTTAATTTTTTTGTGTGCTAGTCTATTTTATTGATTAAGGGTTAATTTTAATTGTACTAGACGATTTAAAATTATGCTTAAAAATGTCACCACGAAACCCCTTGTTGAATAGAAGTTAACCGTATCTTAATGATTTTACCGTTCAGTGTTTAGGGCAGGTAGTTTGATTCACAGCTGTTATCTCTAAAATTCGCAAATACCAGTGGCTCACTGGCGCTATTGGCCACACAAATGACCGCTATTTCAGGAACTGAAAGGGATTTTATTCTCTACTGTCTCTCGTCTAGCATATGTGTCGTCAACACTTGACGTTTCTCGGGGGGAAATGCGTCGAGTCTGTCAGTCGGTATGTGCACTTTCTGTTTGTCAAGGTGCAGTCTCAGGGCACTGAATAGTCTTGCTCGGTACTGGGATGGAACATCGTCCGATTCGTCTGCGCTCCAAAAAGGCATTTGACCAATGTGAAATCCGTGCGAGAACACCAACATCACAAA
>JASANF010017172.1:0-28488 GCA_030248245.1 Trissonchulus sp. WLG1_4
TATGCCTACACAGGGGTGGACGCGGGTCGAAATTTTCGACCCGCGACCCAACCCAACCCGCGGCTCTAGACTCGTGGGTAACTCGCGACCCAACCCGCGCCGTAAAACCCGACCCACGACCCACTTTGACCCACCACTCTATAACCATAACGTACATTATACACAAGCGTGTAGCCAGGATTTTGAAAAGGGGGGTCGCACCTTCTCCACTTTTTTGCTCACTTGCTTTAACTCACTATTGCGGGGTCTGAGCGCCTCAGCCCCCAGAATCCAATTATTTTTACACTTATTGGCGAAGTGGCTTACATAACAAAATGTAAATTTGGTCATTTAAATTAATTAAACTAACTGTTGCGGGGGTCCCGGGGTCTAGGGGCGGCAGCCGTCAGAATAAATGAAGGTTTTTTGAATTTTCAGACAAATTTGGTCAACTGGAGACGTAGTCAAAAAATTTTCCGACAGGTAAAATAAAAACAAAAGGTGGGAAGTTCATATCAAACAGTATATTACACAAGTAAATACAGCATAATGTACTCTAGTAGACAAGCATATATAGGCTTTCATGAAAGTTAGTAACAAGGAAGAGTAAGCCACAGAGTTTGCAGCGGTCTGGGGGCGGCAGCCCCCAGAAAAAAATTTTTAGAATTTTTTAAAATTTTGGACCAAATTTTGTCTATTGGAGACGTATCCGAAATTTTTTTGGGCGTGTGTGTGTGTGTGTGTGTGTGTGCGCGTGCGCGCCGTTAGATTAACAACCTAACGTACAATGAACTTCTTGAATTGAAGTTAATTGAACTTGCAATCGGCAGTTACGTAATAGAGCACAACATAAACTGACAAACGTATGTATGTGGTGCTGCTGAGTAACATTTTCACATGTTCCTCTGATTTCGCCCACCGTTTTTGCTGGGTGTGCCACTGATTTGGGCTTCGTGAGCCACTTATTTTCTTGGGCAATCTGTGGGGGGGGGGGGAAGACGGATCTGTCTGGACCCCCAAAACCCCTCCACGCCAATATGCTGACAAACTGACAAATCTTCTACGTACAGTGCAGCAGACTCGTCTTTGCGACGGTGCCTTGTGAGCGTAACTGTGTCATCAACTTAATTCGATAAATTAAGGGAAATGTTAGAAGAATTATAGGGTTGAAGACGTAAAAGGACTACTTTGGCCGGAGCATCGATCTAGCTGATTAGACATTACTGAGAAGCTTACAAGTGTCATCAAAATTGTTGCTGTAAGTTCTGTGAGCGACAAGATTATTCTTAAGTAAAAGTGAAGCGCGACAAAAATAAGTATGCTCCAACAATGAGATGTGGTGTAGTGGTTTTGAATAAGGCTCGACTCCAGACGCCAGCTGTATTAAATGAGTATTATGGGATAATATGTTCACGAATATATTATGTATGTTAGTTTCTGCAACATCGTTCCGGTTTTCGCCGTTTTGGGACAGGCCGCGCTACATTTTACCGAAGCGGTAAAATAATACTAACTGTCATCCTGTGAAAACAAATACGCTCGTCTACAAAAGTGCTTGTCACATGGCCTCTATGTAATTAACCGTGCTACAAATCTCTGATACGTGCTACTCTTCTAATCACTTAACTCCCAAGAGTGGACTCAGAGATTTGTTGCACTCTCTGAATACACGATAAGCATTGGCGAATTCGACGCAGCGTGGGGTCTGGGTAAAATCCAGCCCCAGCCCCAGCCCCGGCCCCAGCCCCAGCCCCAGCCCCAAGTGGGTAAAACCCAGCCCCAGCCCCAACTGGGTAAAATCCGGCCCCAGCCCCAGCCCCAACTGGGTAAAATCCAGCCCCAGCCCCAAATGGGTAAAATCCAGCCCCAGCCCCAACTGGGTAAAATCCAGCCCCAGCCCCAAATGGGTAAAATCCATCCCCAGCCCCAAATGGGTAAAATCCAGCCCCAGCCCCAACTGGGTAAAATCCAGCCCCAGCCCCAAATGGGTAAAATCCAGCCCCAGCCCCAACTGGGTAAAATCCAGCCCCGGCCCCAGCCCCAGCCCCAGCCCCAAGTGGGTAAAACCCAGCCCCAGCCCCAAATGTAACAGTGGGTAAAATCCAGCCCCAGGTTGGATAAAACCCAGCCCCAGCCCCAACTGGGTAAAACCCAGCCCCAGCCCCAAATGGGTAAAATCCAGCCCCAGCCCCAAATGGGTAAAATCCAGCCCCAGCCCCAACTGGGTAAAATCCAGCCCCAGCCCCAACTGGGCAAAATCCAGCCCCAGCAGCGACTGGGTAAAATCCAGCCCCGGCCCCAACTGTGTAATATCCAGCCCCAACTGGATAAAATCCAGCCAAAGCCCCAACTGGGTAAAATCCAGCCCCAGCTCCAAATGGGTAAAATCCAACCCCAGCCCCAACTAGGTAATTTCCAGCTCCAGCCCTGGCCCCAGCCCCCCCTGTGTTGTAATAGGAGGCCTATTCACACGAGGGCACATTTTGCTCCCCGGCGTACGCCATGGCGCATGAGCGGGCGCACACGCACACTTGCAATCTGCATTGTGTGAAATAATGCAGCAGGCAGGCAGTGTGAAAATATATCACTGCAATGTAGGCCGAATCTCCTTTAGGCCGAAATCATTTCAGAAGCATACCTACATACATGCATTATTCTTCTCAGGTGGTATCTATTGATTGGTGTTGTTGAAAAATACAGAAAAATTAAAAATTATTACGAAAACTTAGCATTAAATACATGAATTCGATCGACACAAAGCAGGAATTGAACTGCAAGGAGAAGCTTACTGAAATTTTTCTAAAATTCGACAGAAAACTGATCAAAGTTTTCACGAAATGTAACTAAAAGATACAAACTGTGAGAATTTATACAAATAAAATTTGACGGAACAGAGCTACAAAGTTGGTTGAAAATGTGCAGAACTGAGATTGAAGTTTAGTGTTAGAAAATTTAAATTCGTATGATAAAGTGCATTGCTTTAATTTTGAGTACGATTCCCTACCAGTGACTAATTATGCATCAAAAGCTTTTTCGGCCTTGCTGTAATAGTTGAAGTTGTATCAAAGGTTTGCCTATTTGATTGTGGTGATGTGTTTTGCCAACCGGGGCCGGGGTGTGCGTAGGCTGGGGCTGGGGCCAGGGCTGGAGCTGGAAATTACCTAGTTTTGGTTGGGGCTGGATTTTACCCAGTCGGGGCTGGGGCTGGGGCCGGATTTTACCCAGTTGGGGCTGGGGCTGGATTTTACCCAGTTGGGGCTGGGGCTGGATTTTACCCAGTCGGGGCTGGGGCTGGGGCCGGATTTTACCCAGTTGGGGCTGGGGCTGGATTTTACCCATTTGGGGCTGGATTTTACCCATTTGGGGCTGGGGCTGGATTTTACCCAGTTGGGGCTGGGGCTGGATTTTACCCAGTTGGGGCTGGGGCTGGATTTTACCCATTTGGGGCTGGGGCTGGGTTTTACCCAGTTGGGGCTGGGGCTGGGTTTTACCCAACCTGGGGCTGGATTTTACCCACTGTTACATTTGGGGCTGGGGCTGGGTTTTACCCACTTGGGGCTGGGGCTGGGGCTGGGGCTGGATTTTACCCAGACCCGCAGCGTGCACTCAAAGATTTGTCGCACGCTTGCTAGAAGTAAGATAGAACCTTAAAAGAACGGAGAGAATCGAACCATTGCGCAACAAATCATCAAGATTCTTAGTCATCCATCGTAACCACTCGACCACGGCTGCTTCAGAACTAGTTATGTAGTTAACACCCAAGTTGTGATAAAATTAATGTGCGTACAGTGTGAAGGGCTGTTGTAGTCTCCTTTCAGTTACATATGTAGGCTTGCTCATACACACCAGTTACTTAGCTGTTCCGTATCAATAATAATGTCATTGTCATTCTGCGCAATAACTTCTAACTCTAACTTCTAACTCAATGCTGTCATTCAAACATTTGGCATCCAAGGTAGCGTAGCCGAGTGGTCTACGGCCCTGACTCCGGATCTGGCAGTCAGATGTGCGTGGGTTCGAATCCTACCGCTACCGTACTTTTTGTTTTTCACCGGTGTTAAGGCCATGTGACAAGTCTGTTGTAGCATGGCTAGCACTGACACTCAGATATTAGTATGCAACTCTGCTTGGAAAGCCCTCGTGCAAAGCACTCGTGCGCTGCGCGCAGTCGTGCTTTCCACTCGGAGCTTTCCAGCGCATCGTGCATACAAATATCTGAGTGCACTCGCAGCCATGCTACAACCCTTACTTGTTATTATTGATTTTTTAAAACTTGCGTTCACGCACTCGTTTGCTGCACAGAAAAGGTGTTAGTGTTATTTTATGTGCATACGCATTGTTCGTACAGTGTCCGTAGCAGTATGAATTAATGCTGCTGACGGACACGGACACGGACAAATGTTACGGACAACCTTCGGACACGGACTCGGACACGGACAACTACGGACAGTTCCGCACTACTATGAACTAGGCTTTACAGGACAATTAGTGGTCGTCGTAGAAAATGTTTGCGCTTGAAAATTTTTTCAACGACAATGCTTCAATAAATCTGGCCCTGAACAGTGTTGTGTACCGACCGATGAGGCAAGTGAAAGCCCGCACACACATATATGTAATTCGCTAAGCCCCTGTCACAGGGAAATTTTTCCCCCGTGAAATTTTTCCCCCCGGAAAAATATCCCTAGGGAAATTTTTCCCCCCGGAAAAATTTCCCTAGGGATATTTTTCTCCCATTATATGGGGGGAAAAATTTCCCTGACCAAAATTTTAATACTATTCAACAATTTCTATGTGGTCAGCCAGGTAAACTTTCAATTTTAATATTAATGTAAGTATACATAATTGCATAACAGATGCTTTCTAATTACTGAAACTACTAATATCTAGTGTAGTGATGTGATCGCTCCGAAATTAGGGTTGGATCAGGGTTTACCCACAAGTGTCAAACCGCGGGTTGGGTTGTCGTGTGTCGATTCTGCCTGTAACAAACAATGCTCAACTGTGTTAACGAAAACAATGTTGCAAGATTGTTTTTGTAGGCGAAAATTTAGATATATTTCCAAAGCTAAGAAGCTGATATGTATTTACAGATATTTTAACAAGTTTGCTTGTCCATAAAGAAGGCAGATATATAATCAACCACTACCACTAATAATTGATATTGAAATTGAGTTTTAATGATTGAAACAAATAATTGAAACAACCCTACGAGTTACGACTTGGGTTGTGTTTGGGTCAAAGAAATTTGAAGCGTTTGTTACCCGCGCGTGTCCATTGCAAACTGCGCGGGGTCATGGTCAAAGGTAATGGTCATGGTCAACTTTTTGGTCCTTGAAGGCTTGAAATCTGAAAAGTCGCCATGCTTTTCAGTTTTACGAAAATTAACTAAATAGCTTCAGCATTTGTTTCAACACTAAAGTCTGACAAAAATAGGTGCATCACTTCACTTGGGAAAACGAAACGTGTGATTTTTGTTACATACGAAAAGAAAAGATTTTGACTATCAAGAATACAGCAAGTAGGCGCAGAAGTCATGCCACTAAAATAAATAAGTGAGTGGCGGCGCGGGGCAACCTTTTTTGTCAGACTTTAGATTATTAGTAGGTAGTTTCAGTAATTAGAAAGCATCTATTATGTAATTATACTTAACATTAGTATTAAAACCGACTGTTTATACCTACCTGGCTGACCACACAGAAATTTTTGAATAGTATTAAAATTTTGGTCAGGGAAATTTTTCCCCCCATATAATGGGGGAAAAAATATCCCTAGGGAAATTTTTCCGGGGGGAAAAATTTCCCTAGGGATATTTTTCCGGGGGGAAAAATTTCACGGGGGAAAAATTTCCCTGTGACACCCCCTCCACTCTCCAGTGGTCCAGTCCTAAGAGCGTATTTCAGCAGGCTCAAAATGCGCTGCCCTGAAGGAAAGCTTAACATTTGTCGCGAAATTATTTGAAAAGTAATGCATTTATAAGAAGGGCAAAAAAGGGTTTAATCAAGGTTTTTGGTCATCACATTTTTAAGGTAGCATTTATGAGTGATTGGCTTTGGCGAGTAAATGTTTTCAACGACTATTCTGATCATAAATGAACAAAACTTGCTTGGAATTTATTTTTTTCTTGATGTGCATATTACGGTAAAAATTTCAAATTTATTTGAACTATTTTGTTGTTGTCGAAAAATTTTCGATGCAATATAACAAAACCATATACGTCTGTTAAGTCCCTTTAGACTCGAATGCTTGCGCTTCCAAATTGAACTGCGCAACGGATAACGAACGAATCTACCAGCGGTATTATTAGATAAAACTGATTTGTTTCAATGATTTCACTTTTGATTAAAACATTAAAATAAAACATTAATACATACATTGTACATACGGAAGGACGGGCATACGGACAAAGGTGCCATTCATACTTTGTTTTTTGTCCGTATGCTTATAATTTTGGCAGGGTTGAGCTGAATTTAACTTTGCCGGACATAAGACAAATGAAACTGTGCCGTTTTTACTACGGATGAATTGAAGTACGAATACGGGCATACGACTGAACGACCCAAAGTATGAATCGAATAGCGGTTTTGACATTCAGTATATGTGGACGTCCTTTCATCCGTCTGTCCCAATGTACGTACAAAAGTAATGAATCGACCCTTAAAATCGCCAAAATTACCCCGCAGTTGCAGCGACACGTACCGATTCCAGGCGACTCGGCCATAATAGCCAAATTCGCCATTATCGTGGTAGCCCCGTCGATATGGTAATAAGCATCAATCCGTCGCAGCTATCACTGAACGAAAGTCGTCAAAATCTCCAAGTTTGAAAAAATGAGGTTCAAAACAAATTAGTCATATATATATATATATATATATATATATATATATATATATATATATATATATATATATATATATATATATATATATATATATATATATATATACATATATATATATATATATATATATATATATATATATATATATATATATATATATATATATATATATATATATATAATTGGTGTGAATTTCCCCCCGTAAAATCTAACCCGGAGCAAATTTAAAATATTAAATAAAAATACATAAAAACAAATAAATTTATCGCCAAAATCGATAGTTTTGAAAAAATAAGTTCAAAATAGTCAAATTGTATGGTTGGTGTGAATTTCCCCCCCGGAAAATCTACCCCGGTGCAAATTTTCCGGGGGGAAAATTTACCCCGGGGTAATTTTTCCGGGGGGAAAATTTACACCGGGGGAAAATTTACACCGTGACATCGGCAGTTTATTTAAAAAAATTTCAATTTCAACTTGGTCTGTTTTTGCGTCACTTTTGAAGCAGGTAACACTGTCAACACTGGCATACACTCGAATAGAAGTAATAAGTTTTACAATGATGTAAAAGCGTAATTTTTCAGAATACTGAGTGGTTAGTGTGTCAGGTTTGTAACCATGAGGTCACGGCTTCGATTCCTGGTGTATCATTCATTTTTTTGCATTTTCGCCAACCATGCTTGAACATTGTAAGAAGTCAAGCGAAAATACAAGGCATTTGGTAGTGACAGATGCAAATGTACGGTACAAACAGATACACAAAAAGCACTTGAACGCTAGCAGTGTGTTAAGATACCAGTTGGTCGTTTCAGAAACTTCACATAAGTCTTATGGGTCCCATAAAGTCTTACATATCGTTATAGGTGTTTCAGAAGCTTGACATAACTTCTGGATCACCTCATGTTCTATGATAAATTTATGTTTTCCACCTAAATTTATGGGTAGCCTGATAATTACTACATAAATTTATGTAAAGACGTCAGGCTACTCATAAAATGCTAAATGTGGGTGCCGAGTTTTCTCATAAATTTAGGAGAACGTGAGGGCACCCATAACTCACCTTTGAGCTAAATAATTGGTACAAACCTCAAAAAAGCATGAAAACTGATTCGCTGGGTAGAGCATAAAGTGGCATAGTTTAGGGAATTATTTTTTAAAACTTTATTGAACTTTTCTGAAAAATCTGATTTTAAGATTTTACTATAAAACGACAGCAGCAGGTATGGTGGTAACTGTTATGCGCTTGAATAATTAAATCGACTAACGAACCTATTCATTACTTTTTAAATTGAAATTTTAAACGAGCGAACCCTCAGTACGAAAATCAAAGCTGTGATCGTGCTGCTAGGCATCTAATTGTGCGAGCGCGTGTGCGTGCGCATTCCATGCGGTTTTCAGCGAGAGCATATAATTTTATGTGAGAACTTTATGGGAGAACTTATGGGAAGGTTATGTGAAGACTTCTGAAACACTTTATGTACCACTCGTAACCTTCTCATAAGTTCTCCCATAAATTCAATTTATGTAATACTTTATGTAAAGACTTATGTAAAGTTTCTGAAACTACCCCCAGAATCAAAATTAAAGACCTGTTGGGCTGTGGCCCAACAGGAAAAATTGTGCAATACTTCAACTTGATCGCAAACAGCAGCAGTGACCCAGGTCACAAAAAGTAGTCAACTTCGCAACACAAAAATTTAAAGTTTGCCTATACGTTTAATTTTTTCAAAAATTAGACCTTCCCTAGTAATGGATATTACCGTTGAAAAAGTTAGCAAAAGCCATAATAACTTTTTAAGAAAATAAATCAAAAATTAACCTTTTTCGAAAAATTATCAGCTTTTTCTGTTATTGGGTTGCCGACCAGTTGCGAAGCAAAGGCAACCCTTTTGTATCTGAAATGTCTGTTATTATTAATATTATTAATATTATTACAAGTTTAGTGCGCAGGGTACGTCAGGGTCCAGGTATAAACAGAAAGCAAATACGCGGATCACCAAAAACACGAAAGTGCGAAAATTTATCTTTCTCGTGACACTAATTTTATGGTCCTGCGACACTCATAGCGAAAGTTGCGGGCCTTTTTCTGATTAACCTCAAAAGTAACTAACTACTAAGAGTGGTCTGTCGCGGAGGATTCGCGGAGTAAAAATAACTCCATTTTACGCCCTGCTTAAGTGAAAATTACTGCATAGTACAGTAATACGAAGCGTTGGCGTTTCTTTAAGACCTTTGGATGGAGCCGATAATAAGTACTGTGTTTTCAGTAACATCGTATTAGACGTTGCTTGCTGCAACAAAAAATAACTCTGCTTTACGTAGCGTATAACTTAAGAACTAGGCGACTAGTGACGGATTGAAAGGTAAACGTTTTTTATGACGTTGAAGGAAGTTATATCGGTCTGAATATATGCGAATTAAATGACACTATAGTATCAGCTTACATTGATAGTAGTAGATGTTTTTTTTATTTTTTTCAAACCGGTGTAGCGGTTAAACCGTACCCTTTACGAACTGACTTTGAATAAAAAAATTTTGGCCATGCTGTCGGCTATCTGATAACGTTAAAATGACGTTTCTGCTTTGAGCCGATCCTGAGTTATTATCGTGATTATTTTTGAGTAAGAAAGTTTATATAGTACCTATAGTAAGGTAATAATATTAATATTAATTTTGGTTTCTACTGTTTTTATGTTGCCACTTTTTTGTATGAAATATAGTATAGATGTGAACCAAACTTTGGTGGAAGGGTCCCCCCCTTGAGTGATTGTGCCCCCCACCTTGGTGGCCTCCTGACCCTCGGGGGGCCGGGTCACGTGATCCTCAAAATGAGGGGGTCCTCAGGGGTCAAATTTTGGAAATTGGGATTTTGATGTTTTTGGGGGTAATTTGAGCCCCTGAACACAAACAGAGGGTCATCTGCCAAGAATAGAGGGTCCTCTACTCACTGTCGGCAACCCGTTGTAGCCACCCGACTAGTTCATTTTTATTTGCTATTTCCGCGGTTAAACAGCTCAGCAAAGCTCCAACAAAAGTTCATGTTTAATACATCAATTTAAAGCTAAGAAAACGCACTTCTTATTGATATTAGTACTAATTTTATATTGCGATAAAATTTTCGCGATGGCTACAAATTTGTTCAAATATTTCAAAAAATTTTTTGTGCAATAGGCACATCAAATGAAATTTATTCTCATTCTAAGCAACAGTTCGTCAAGACAGTATGATAAAACTGTCGCTAAAAAAAATAATCGCCAATGTCGGTTCGCCTAAGGGTCGATTCATGCTTCTATTTGAGCATTGGGACATACGGCTACGGGCAAACGGACAAACGGACAAACGGACATCCGGACAAGATGAAGGGCAGAACTGCCGTTTGATTTATACTTTTGTCCGGTCAGCCGTATGCCCGGTTGCCCTCTTCAGCCGTATGTCCGTTCATCCGTACTAAACGGCACAATTTACTCCACCATCTGTAAAGGTGGCATTCAGGGTATATACTCTCCTGTTTTCAGCAGCATAATCGACTAACTGGCAACTGCACCAAGTAGGTTTAACTGACGATTACCTTACACCCATTTAGCTTTGGCTTTAGTTCCTTGATTTGGTTAACTCCGCTGCACCAATGAAGATAAGCGCAGTTGGCGCTTATGTTTTAGTTGAAAACCGAATTTTAGCTGGGATTTAACTAACTCGATTTGATTGGAGTTTATCCTTAACTGAGACTTGTCCGATTTGTTTCAATTCACCGAATATCTTGAAGACAAATTGCTGGAAATCAATAGAGCTTTCATTTGATGTGTATGTTGCAACAAAAATTTCAAAATTTTATGAACGATTTCGTACAAATTTTGGGTTAAATATTTTGGAGGCAATATAAAGACAATACATACACAATATACACTTGTGGCTTGTGGGTGATGGAGAGAACTAAGGAAGACATTTTGAACAAGCAGACCCCAAAAGGTGCCAAGGTTCCTTCGCCGAGTGCAACTCTGCTTATTTTGCCCAAGAGATTTCAGCTTCGCCTTTACTTTTGTGTATTTCCTTACCCCGTATATATAAAAAGCACTCACACCTGTATAAATTTACTTTACCTATTTGGTTTTAGTGCTTAGATTATATACTATTAATTCAACAGTTTTGCCGAAAGCACATTCCATAGTTACCGAGGCTGCTTATGATTTCAGCAAGCAGTTGCAAGTTTTTACAAGAAAATGTCCTGTCAAAACAGTTATTGCAGACAAAAATTGCGTATTTTTTGCAAAAAAAGTAACGTATGGGGATCGAACCTTGTGCCTTTACGTATAGCAATCTTTGTACTAGCGCTTTTGCCCAGTCGACCACCCTACTTCGATGCATAGATATGTTTGGTTATGACTATGTAGACGGAAAGTACGAAAACACCAGTCTAGACAATTACGTGATTAGCATATGTATCTAGTCTGAAAATTTACCATGCGAAAAAAAATATTTATTTAAATTTAAATAAAATAATTTCAATAAAAATTGTAAAAAAGTACCTGTCTTCAATAAAAGAACAGTCGGTTCCCATACTGACTTTACGTGTTAAACGTATACGCTGACAACATGTGGCTGCTACTTTTACCCTACCTGGTACCTACAGTATTTCAAAACAGTAGTTCCTTCTCTAGAAGGAACAAAAACTGATTATAGGATAGAGAGGGGGATCCTGACTTCTGCCAAAGGCTAAAAAGGCAGAGTCAAGGTGTGTGCAAAATTTTTGTTCCAAATCTTGTCAAATAGTGTACTTTAAAATTTAAATAAGTATTACTGCACTGGACACAAGAAGTTGTGCGTTCTTATTGAAGTTTAAGCAATAATCCTAAAAACCACCGACTAATGAACAGCTATAATCAATTGAATTGGCCATAAGGATTTTCTAGGAGAACCTGAACGGCACGGAAGTGGCAGAAATGATAAGCACTAGCGACAACCTATGTAACTGTTGGCCAAGTTCACCATCCCAGTGGACGACGAAGACATGGCCAATGAGCAGCCAACTTTTAAATAAAGGGCTGGGCTGGACTGCCAACTGGGAGCAGTACGGCGATCTACTGGACCCTCTTACAGATACCCGCTATCATCAATTCGGCAGTCCAAACCAACACTGCAGCTCAAATTGACCTTTTAGCCCGCAAAACAGAGAGGTGCATGCTTGCAGGCACCGATGCAACAGTTCCGAAAAACGTATCAATACCGCGGCAACTTTTTCGTTCAAGCCGAGGACCGGTGGTCCTGCTCAAACCCAGAAGAGTTGACGAGATCACAGCTCTGAGCCAATCAAGTTTGAGCATTGTCACGTGACCCGAGGGATTCAATTTTTAAAGAATTGTTGTACTAGTTTGTTTTAGCCTAAGACTGAGCCTAAGTCTCAGCCTAAGCTAAGCCCTGAGCCTAAGCCTATGCCTGAGGCCAAACGTAAGCCTAGCCTGAGCCAAAGAAAGTTTGAGGCAAGTGCTGTATATAGACAAAAGTGAAGAGCTGCTCGACGAAACCTATCTGCGACTTGTTGTTACCCAGTTTCAGACAGCTGAGAAACCATCTGGTTCGCCAAATAAAACAAAGGATCACGGACAGAAAAGTAAATCCTGACACCGCCTTACGCATGGGCTGGGGACCAATCACTTGTCTTCCTTGTGGCCGTACCGGGCTGAAAAACAGCATCAATGGAACCGGACGGGCAATCCCTGCCTTGGAACCAGTGAACACCTCACTGTGCAGAGAACAGCCTACCGCACTAACCAACAGAAGGCCGACGCATTCGCTGATATGCTGGATACCACCTTCCGGGACAATCAGCCCAAAATTTTTGATAACCAGCACAAGACGTCGTGCGCAGAGAAACCAATGCATCTTTTTCAGCAAACATTGGGCGTACAATCGACAGGGGGAAATGCAGCTGCCACCGGATCGCCAGACGACCATCAACCATCTGCAGCCCGATCACAGTGCACGGAGTTGAGGAGTTGGGATAGCCATCAGAAAAATGAAGCCCAAAGCACCGGGAGAAGATGGCATTAAGACACCCCTGCTGCACCACGATCCTCCTCCTGTCAAATTCATAGCTGTGCACACTGATCTGTTCAACGCTTGTCTCAAAGTTGGCTATCACCGACGGCCAGACGGCCACGATGATCGGAAAACCAAGAAAGAAAGAACTTCAAAGCTCTCAAGAGCTACCGATCAATCACACTACTTTCAGTGAACGGCAAACTCCTAGATAAGATCAAAAACACCTAGGTTCATGTCAGCCTGGAAGAAATAAACTTGCAAAGCAGCAACAAAGGACGCAGCACATTCAAGCAACTCTTCCGGCTGGCTTAAGATATCCTCACGACGTGGATGTAACATGGGCCACTGAGAACATACACGTGTACATGTACACGCACATCATGGCGGTGTCAACCGTCGTCACAGAAGGCCTTCAATTCTGTATGGCACGACGGGCTGCGACGAAAACTTTGGCGAAAATACCACAACCACATTTCGACCAGGACTAACATTCCTGGAAGAACGGAATAGAAAAACTTGGAAACACGGAATAGAAAATTCTAGACAGCCAAATCTTGAATATATTGCCCTACAAATAACAGCTCTGAGCCAAACAGACCCATTTCCCGGCACACGGTTCACATAGACCTCCGGAGAAATGGGCCCTCCAGCTTTGAAGATCCATTGGAATGGTTTGATCTTCAAAATTTCTTAACCATCGATTGCACCCGCCCTAAAAAATGATCTGTTTTGCCAAATTGTCTGGTGATCTCTTAACCATCTACCAATCATCGATGGCCATGATAACCTTGCCAGCTACCTTATGCCGACAAAGCGGGTTGACATTGACAAATTGTGTCAAATACATGTATGTTTTAGCTTCAGACCACTCTGATAGCCTTCCGTTTGCAACAAAAACTTTGCTTCGTCATCTTCCGGCCACCGTTCATTACATTTCGCAAAGGTTTGTCACCGTTTGCCGATGGAGCGGTTTTACGTTGACAAACTACGTCAAACTTGATTTTTTAGCTTTAAGCTACTCCAATTGACTTTGGCATACAATAAACACAAAAAATTTACTTCGTCGCGTTTTGCGAAGGATGAAGGCCGTCGTACGCCGACTAAGAGGAACTTTTCTTGCACAGTCTGCAGCATATAATATAAGGGGGTAGAGTCGCGAAAGCAGTCGATTTTGCGCGACTGTAAAACTTGTTCAGTAAAATGTTAGAAATTGTTCTTTCTATATTTTAAAAATCTATCTAGAGGCAAATTATTTTGCCAAGTTTCAGCAAAATTGGTGCAGCATATAGTTTGCAATAATGTCTCTAAGTCGGAAAAATGACGAAAAAAACCTATTCACATTCTATTTTTTAGTCACATTTATCAATTTTTCTTTTTAGTTTTTTTACACAGACTAATAGCACATATGTTTCAGTTTATGCACACAAAATTTAGTGCAGATTACTGTAGCGGCTGTGGAGTAATACTAGTTCGAACTGTGAAGGTGTACTTAAACTGTAAAATAGTAACAGCAATAATGATAAATTGTGAAAAATCTAGACGCATATTTTCAAATCAAAAGAAAAAAGAGCCTTCAATTTTCTTTTTTCTTATTTGTCGCAAAAAATTGTGCGTCCACACGTTATGTGTACTTCACAAGCTGGCCAATGTGATATCTTGCTTGATGTTTCGAACTTTTATGTCCCTATTGTGTGATGTCTGGCTCACTAATGACGATTGGTCGAAGATATTTGTCATTATTGATAGTGTGATGTCTGGCAGTAATTATTTGATACCATACAGCGTTGGACTAGCTTCTCATTGAATGTACTACTTCAAAACAAACAGTTCTATTTTCACAGCCTATGAGCAAAACTGCTTTCGCGACACTACCCCCTTAAGGTGGCGCTCAGGGGAACCGACTTTGGCGTTTAACTTTTTTCAGCGAAATTTTTGACCATAATATCTTGAAGAGAAGTTGTTCAGAATAAAAAGAGCTTTCATTTGATGTGCATATTACGCTAAAAAAATTTTTCAAATTTTTTTGACCATTTTTGTACTTCTAGCGAAAATTTAGTTATCGCGATATAAATTAATTACATATTTCACTAAAATGTGCGTTTTCTTAGCTTTAAATTGATGTATTGAACATGCAAATTTGTTGAAGCTTTTCTGAGCTATTTAGCCGCGAAAATAGCAATCCAAAAATGAATCACCTAAAAAGCTGATAAATCTTCCAAAATGTCAAATTTTTGATTTATTTTCTTAAAAAATTGATAATGGCTTTTGGTAAATTTTTTAACGGAATTATGCATTACTAGGAAAGGTCTAATTTTTGAAAAAGTGAAACGTGTGGGCAAACCTCACATTCTTGCGTAGCGAAGTCGACTACTTTTTTTTGATCTAGCTCCCTGCTGCCGATTGGAATCGAGTTGAAATTTTGCACAATGAAAGAAAGAATATAAATGCAGACGTCGAATTTTTTCGATTTTTAATTTTTGGCTCTCAGCAATTTTTGTAGCCGCTCAAACACACCTGATTTTTGAAAAATCGATTTTTTGAAAAATCAATAATTGAAATTGAAAATCGAAGACTTTTGACGTCTAGATTTTTGAAAGATCTTTCGATCGACACCAAGATCACCAAAATCGGTTGAGATTTCGCCGAGCTAGGTCGAAAACAAAATTAGTGTGAATAGGAAATTTGACATGGTCATAAAATTTGACATAATTGCATTAAAGTGCTGAAGAGTACTGGAAATAGGTTTTTTTGAGCCCACTTTGACATACAATTAAAGTGGTATTGCTACTCATTGCATGAGGTTAGTTCCAAACATGACTTTTTTTGCTGAGCGCTACCTTAAGGTGGCACTCCTGAAATGTGGGTTTTGGCTATTATTTTGAAAACACGCAAAAATAAACATGCATCGTAAGAACAAAAGTTGATCAGATATGAATTTCCTTCAATTTGATGTACATATCACATAAAATTTTTTTTGAACATTTCTGAGCAAATTTCGTCAAGAAAAATAGATTTTCACGGAAATGCCTTCACAAGCCAGTACATTTACACGTATGTAATGAATTTGAAAGGCTGAAAAACACTGTTGTGTTTTACTGAAACGTAATCAAAAATTTTTGGTGTTTTATTGAGTGTGGTGTAATTTTTTTGTGAACTAACGCAATACTTTCTGCATGAGACAGAAATACAGTGCGTGTGAATACAAACGAAAATTTTCGGCTTGCGATTTTAAAAACTTGGCTCAACGAAAAAAGTTAAAATTGGGCACATACACTACATACATGTAAATGCACCTTGTCAATTTCGAGCGGTTGCGAAATTTGATTTTTGGCAAATCGATAGTATCTAAAAAATTTAGCCAAATTTATGTTTTTCAAAAATCGCGTTTTTAATGTTTTTCGATATATCAATCATATTAATCAAAAATGACTTTTTGCTACCGCTCGATCACGTTGAGGCGAGAAAAATGAGCTATT
This sequence comes from Trissonchulus sp. WLG1_4, assembly GCA_030248245.1. NCBI lineage: Eukaryota > Metazoa > Nematoda > Enoplea > Enoplida > Ironidae > Trissonchulus > Trissonchulus sp. WLG1_4. Next base: position 16,327 of record JASANF010017172.1, read on the forward strand.
GATTGTGCAACAGCTACTTACTTGCGAAGAGAAATCGCAAGCCGAAATTCCATTTCGATTCTAATTCGCTTCCTACCCCATCTTTTAATAAAAATATGAAACCCCCATCGTCAGCCATGCCCCCAATCTGATCTCTAGCCCCCAAAATAGCTGTCGCCCCTTTTAATAAAAATTTGAAGTGAAATTATAGGTGTTAAAACCCTTACACAGGACGTATTTTGCGTCCAAAACGGGTTTAAAAACTGTTCAAAACCTGTTTAAAAAATTTTGAACTGGATTTGAACAAGCAACTTTGGACTAGTTTTGAATGTTTTTTAGACGTTTTTTGGGGGTCGAATAAAGCCCGGTTCATACTCGTCCTTAAGGACTGTCCTTGTCCCTAACAAATGTCCCTGTCCCTATGCGAGTTTGATTCATACTTTTCTGGTGTCCTTTTCCCTTTCCCTGTCCCTAAGCTGCGATTGATTCATACTTGTCTCTAAGCAGCTTAGGGAATGTCCTTAAGCAGCCATAAGGACACTCCCTGTGTCCCTAAGCAATGTTGAGCAATGTTCTACTTTTTCCCTGTCCCTAAGCAACTCGGCCAATCAAAATACGGCAGTTTTACGTGTGACACGAAGAACAGCCAATCACGGACTATCTCGACTACTAGTGAAAAAATGTCGTGGGCTTGTGTTGCAGTATTAAGTCTATCGTTATTTGTGGGTTATTTAACACATATTTGCGTGAAAAATATTTTGTTTTCAATTTTTATACCAATCCGAAATATACCAGAAGTTCATAAAGATGTTCTAGCGCCCCGTTTTTCATACCTTGGAAGTCGAGTGGTTATGATTTTTGCTTTTTAACCTGTGGATCAGAGCTCGAATCCCATATTCGAAATTTTGGATTTTCTTTTTTTTCAGCCTATAAATAGGGTTGATAACTTTTTCACGGTACTTTAAACAAAACGCAGATTATCCAATGACGTTTGAGCATTAGTTCATGTGAGAAAGACTATTCCCTTGTCCTCAAGGAGTATGAATCAATCACCTCTAAGGACAGGGACAAGGACATTCCCTATAGACCTTAGGGACATTTCTTAAGGACAGGGACAAAACATGAGGACACAGGGACGAGGACACCTAGGGACAGGGACAAGGACAGCGCTTAAGGACAGGGACACCGCTTAGGGACGAGTATGAACCAGGCTTTAGTCGGAATAACGGCATTTTTTCGACTAATGATCCGGAGTCCCCCTGTATCCCCTAAACCTAGGGGGGGGGGGTCAAAATTGAATGCTCTTTCGAATAGGCTAGGTTAGAAGTTTGTAGGATGTAAGCTTCAGCTGAAAATCAAACTTTGTCCAAAAATTAAACTTTACATGAAATTTTTTGCGCAAAATTGGATTTAGTCAACAATACTGAATCAAATGAAAACATGGTGTTACCATTGAAAGAGCAACTTCTAAGCTACTAGATGCTGAAAAAATTTTGTAAATCGGTTCAGGCTTTGAAAAGTTACAGAACTTTTTCTAAAGCCACCAGGTCTAGGCTGATCGAAGAGTTACAGCACAAGTATATACGGTTCCGTAGAAATTCCGGGCTATAGCTGCGAGTTTTTTTAAAATATAAAGCTAGTTAGGGTTTTTTAGTGTGGTAAAGTTATTCATGATGCTTCTTAGCAGGTTTTTTCTTTAATTTAGTCCTCAGGCTTAGGCTTAGTGCTTAGGCTCAGAAACGTGCGTGAAGTTGGCAGACACTTTGTCAGTACAAATTCTGAAATATGATTTTTCTGACAGTTCTGAATTTGTACTATTTTGTACCACAAGTACCACATTTTGTACTAATATGTACTACGAGTACAAATTCATGGAAAAGTGTCTGCTAACTTCACGCTTTGAGCCATGCACAGACAGGAGTAATGCACTATAAAATTAGTCAAACTTTGTTAAATTCATGAACTTTGCAATTTTTTTACTAAACTGCGTAATTAAATAAATAATATTGAAACCAGCATACATTTATAAGTGTTATTCATTCGATTTTGATAATTTATATGTCTGCTGTGTAGGTACTGGCTCATCGAACCAATTTTTTAAATCTTTTTTTTCTTCAAGCCCAACAACTCGAAAAAGCTTTCAACTTTTTTGTATGATTTCGATACGTTTTTGTCATACTACAAATATCCACAGCTAATTTCTTATTTGGAAAATAAATATAAAGCGTACTGGTTGCGATAAAACGAAGATCTAGTAATTTAAAATTTTTAATATTAAATCCTGTAATGTGTGCGATTGGCTCAAATCGTGAAGTTGGCACAGTTTTCCGCGAATTTGTACTCCTCGTACAAATTAGTACAAAATGTGGTAATTGTGGTACAAAATAGTACAAATTCTGGGGCCGTATTCTCAGAATTACCTGCAGGTAAAGTTAGGCTAACTTTACCCATAGGTAAGGTGAAGGTAAAGTTAATTCTGTTGGTAACAGTGGCGTATTTAGGGGGGGGGCTGGGTGGGCCCCAGCCCCCCCCTTAGCGATTTGAGCCCCCCCCCTTAGAGGGTCGCAGCCCCCCCCCCCCTTTCCGAAACTTCAAAAGCTGACAAAAGTGTTTCTGATACCTCCACAATTGACAAATTCTACCTTCAAAATTTAAAAAATCTCCAAGTTTTTTCCATTCTGTTGATGTTTTTTCGGCTTAGATACCTTTTTTCTTTGTGCATGCCTATATATATGCCAGGTCTATTATCATATTCTGTGCTAATTGATTAATGTCTCACATGTTTGTATAGTTAGATAGGGTAAAAAATACAAAATTAAATACAAAGTATACTATTTTTTGCTTTGCTGCATACATGTTTGTATTTTTTTGTTTGTATTTTTTTGCATACATATTTTTTTACGATTTTTTCACTTTTTGTTAATTTTAATTTTTGAAGCATTATTACACCAATCTGCAGTGGCGTAGCCAAAAAAAATTTCGGGGAGGGGGGGTGAGTTTTCTTTGTTTTAAAACGTTAAAAATGAATTTAATTGCTATTTTAACGCAAAAAACTACACATATTAGCAATTTTCGGCCAATTTATAGTTTCTGTATAATAAAATTAGCCACAGTCGACCATTTGGAACTTTGAATAATGATCTGCTAACGGCAAGTGTATCCGCGTCTCGTGTGTCAATGTTCAACCCTAAAATTGCAACACACATCAGAAACGGTCGTTCTTGACGACGGATCAGAAAAAGCCACCTGGCAAAAGCATATTGCAACGATAAATCATCGCAAAACCCCAATTTTTGAACGCAGCCATAAAATAGCCTACGCTGGCCCATAGCACAAAAAGATTCACTCCAACTCTTTAGTTTTGGGGTCTTTTACTCTTTAGTAGTTTTCATTGCAATGTCGATGGTTAAAACCTCAAAAAAGCTAAAACATCTGGGGGTTGCCGCCCCCAGACCCCCGCATTGCTAAATGCTAGCTGTAGATCCACTACATTTCTTTATTTCATGGAAAAAGTGCAATTTTCAATGCAATTTCGATGGTTAAAATCTCAAAAAAGCTTCAACTTCTGGTTGCTGCCGCCCCCAGACCTCCGCATTGCTAAATGCTAGCTGTAGATCCACTACATTTCTTTATTTCATGTAAAAAGTGCAATTTTCAATGCAATTTCGATGGTTAAAATCTCAAAAAAGCTTCAACTTCTGGGGGCTGCCGCCCCCAGACCCCCGCAAAGTTAAGTGCTTGCTGCAGATTCACTATTGTAGTTTATCGATGGGTACAATAACAAGCTCAAAAAAGGTCCGAGGGTTGCCGTCCCCGCCAGACCCCTTTTGATCGGCGGTGGCTCACAGTTGCTCCGCACCCCCCCCCCCATCGGTCGCAGCCCCCCCCTTTGCGAAATCCTGGATACGCCACTGGTTGGTAAGGGTAAAGTTAAAGTTTACCAGAGGGTAAAGGTAAATTCTTAGAATACGGGGTAAAGTTGAAGTTAAACTGTGGGTAAGGTTAAAGTTTAACTTTACCCGTGGGTAAGGTTAAAGTTAAACTGTGGGTAAGGTTAAAGTTAACTTTACCTGTGGGTAAGGTTAAAGTTTAACTTTACCTGTGGGTAAGGTTAAAGTTAAACTGTGGGTAAGGTTAAAGTTAAAAGTTAACTGCGGGTAAGGCTACAGTTTGACTATGGTTAAGGATAAAAGTTTAACTGTGGGTAAGGTAAAAGTTTACTTCAACTGACTGAGGCTGAAGGAAAAGTTTAAATTTAGCTATAAGTGATGGTGAGCTTTATCAATTTTTTAAAATGTGCACGTAATTTTTTACAAATTTTGTTTGTAACTAGGCGTTTGTGTGTTTTTCCAGTATTTGTCTTAGTTTTCTAGAAGTTCGTCCAGTTTATATATAGTGTTTTCCTTTCTTTGCAATCACTTGAATTTATGGTCCGCCAGAGCTGTAGTTTGTGTAGCATTGCAAAAAATCATATATCTGTTGTTTTTACACGATGCGTATATATATATCCAAAAGTGGGATATAAAGCCCGTAGATGCGGTGCTCATCTCCGTTACAAAGCCCTGGAACGTCAGGGGAGCCACATCTACAATGGGTGCAACTGAGGCGGGGGGGGGGGGGAAATTCAAAGTGATATTTTTTCACCGTAAAAACACGTTTTTATAGGTTTTCGCATGCGCTGAGTTTATTTTTAGCACTTGCCAAGCGAAAAAACGTTGATTTATACATTTTCGAAAAATTTCAATTGTTGTCGAAAATCATCGTTTTTCGACATACTGGGGCTAATCATCGAAAATTATGACCAATACAGTCGTAATACGAGCCTGAAGTTTGATCGTCATAAATTAACACATAATAATATACTTAATACAGCTTTGTTTGCAACATATTCAGCTCACTCATACTAAAAATCTTAATTTTGCCAACTAAAAAAAGAGGCTAAATATGCATATATAGTTAAATTGAGCTTACATATCAAAAGTTTTAGTTTCTTTTTGCGTAGACATTAAATTTATTACATTTTTCTAGAAAAATATGCATCTTTGGTCATAAGTAGCGATTTTTAATGAAATAGAATGTCATAAATACAATCTGAAAACGTCACTGATGCTCAGCACCAAGCTGGCACTGACAGTCAAAGTTAGGTTTAAAAGTGCAGCTTTATTTATGATTCCACAGTAGCAAAGGTCCTTTTATTTGATGCAAGCAACTAAGACTAACCTTTGCTGACCCACCTACTAAGCCTGAGCCTAAGCAGTAAGCCTCAACCTAAGCACTAAGCCTAAGCCTAACCTAAGCACTAAGCCTAAGCCTAAGCACTAAGCCTAAGCCTGAGGCCTAAATTAAAGAAAAAACCTGCTAAGAAGCATCAGAAATAACTTTACTACACTAAAAAACACTAACTAGCTTTATATTTTAATAAAATTGGCAGCTATAGCCCGGAATTTCTACGGAACCGTACTTGTGCTGTAACGCTTCGATCAGCCTGGTCCTGGTGGCTTCAGAAAAAGTTCTGTAACTTTTCAAAGCCTGAACCGATTTACAAATTTTTTTCAGCATTTAGTAGCTTACAAGTTGCTCTTTCAATGGTAACAACAGGTTTTCATTTGATGCAATATTTTTGACTAAATCCAATTTTGCGCAAAAAATTTCATGTAAAGTTTAATTTTTGGACAAAGTTTGATTTCCAGCTAAAGCTTACATCCTACAAACTTCTAACCTAGCCTATTCAAAAGAGCGTTCAATTTTGACCCCCCTTAGGTTTGGGGGATATAGGGGGACTCCGGATCATTAGTTGAAAAAATGCCGTTTTTCCGACTTATTCGACCCCTAAGGGTTTTAACACCAATAATTTCACTGCAGATTTTTATTAAAAGGGGCGACAGCTATTTTGGGGGCTAGAGATCAGATTGGGGGCATGGCTGACGATGGGGGTTTCATATTTTTATTAAAAGATGGGGTAGGAAGCGAATTAGAATCGTAAATATTCCCCCCCCCCCCCGCTTCAGTCTGACCTCTACAATGACTATATACATCCATGGAGGGGGGAGGGCAACCCATGTCCCATACCCATCTGAAATGGGGGGGGCGACCAAATAAGGGGCGCACTCCAGCCCCCCCCCCCCTCCTTACTAAAAATATGCCAGGGGCCCAAATCGCGGGTTAAATGCAGTTGGGGGGGGGGAAATAGTGGACCTATTTTTTTGAGTAGAGCACCTTGGGGAAAGCATTTTTGCTTAAAGAACCCCTATTTCATTTTTTGGATTTTCTGAGATACAACCCCACGAAATCTGAACCCTCAGTGAGGGACGTTTTCGCAATTTTGTTCCGAAGCTCTTGTTTTTTCCATTCTAATCGTGTCTAAATGGTGTCAGATTATTGGTTATGATTTTTTAGAATCAAAACAAAGGCTCTTTGACTGGGTTCCTGCCGAAAAATTGGCCAAATTCGCCAAAAACGTCCAATTTTTTACCAAATTCAAACTTGGCCTTAATTTAGGCTTGGGCTTAGGCTTAGGCTTAGGCTTAGGCTTAGGCTTAGGCTTAGGGCTTAGGCTTAGTATGGGGCTTTGGCTTAGGCTTAGGCACTAAAAAATCGAAATTTTCAGGAAAAATCCTGCCAACTTAGCCTAGAGAATCCGGATCAAGTGCAGTTGGGGGGGGACTAGTGGACCTATTTTTTGGAGTAGAGCACCTTGAGGGAAGCATTTTTTATAATAGAACCCCTATTAGGGATCAACCGGATCCAGAATTTTTGCCGGATCCGGATCCACTGGATCCGGCCGGATCCGGATCCTGATCCAGTCTCTGAGACACACACACATTTTTTCAAAAATGAAAAAATTTTCCAAAAAATTTTTGTCTAAGTTGACATATGCACACCTTTTTGGTTTGCATTTATGATTCATGTGTTATGTTCTAGTGATTCAGCAAATCACAGAAAGCCCGTTTTGTCACCAAAAGTTGTAAGATGCTCTGTCGAATCAGAGATGCACGGGGGGAATCGGCGAGGGGGGTGCCCGACCCCTGGCGGAAGGGGGGGGTGGTCCCTAGCAGTGTTTTTTTGGGCCAAACTGGTGGCCATGGCCACTAAAATTATGAATTGGCCACTAAAAATTTTGAGCTGGTGGCCAGCCTGGCCACCAAAAAGTTAGGTTCAAAAAGAAGAAAATGTGTTCCGCAACGAAAAAATCGGCCCAGCTTCTGGGGGCTCTTGCCCCCAGACCCCCATTTATACAGGTTGTTAATGCAAGCAATGTCCTATAGTCATGACGTCATAATTTATTCATATACATATATACGCAATGTCATTTGAGGGTGCTCTGGGTATGTGAACAAACCATCTTTTCACCAGCTTTTTATACCACTCGATGGCCTAATGTGAAATGTCATATCTCAACATATCTCAACCTTTATGGTCCATTTTCTTGAATTTTTGCTCATGGGATGAGCAGTGACGTCAAACATGAAGTCAAACTTTGCGGACTCAAGAAAACAGCTATTTTTTGACATTTTGCATTCGATTTCAAGTTTGAGAAGAAAACAAAAAATCGTGATCATACGCTTTCGACTTTCGTGCATATTATATTTTGCCTATTACTGTGTCGAGTTTTAGACGAATCGGCCATAAGTGGCTGCACTATGTCTGTCAAAAGGGGGCTACTGTCGTACTCTTTTGCCTATGTAAATAACACTGACAAGTACAGTGAACTAAAAGTGCACCTTAAAGCTTAATTGTTCTTATCTGAAGGTAGACGAGCCTTGGGGGACTTAGATCTATAAAATTAAAAAATTGTCGAACCTTTGTTTTTTTGCTTAATCCTTAAGATTGTTTTGATTATATACATTATGTACCAATAATGCTTTATATATAAATGCGAACTGTCGTATGTACATTCAATACTCATGCTGTCAGAATGGCAAAACAGCGACAAAATCACGGCACGAATTATGTATGTAAATTGTTTAACTGGTGACTTCATTTTTTTGAAACAACGGGCATACGGCTGAACAAGCATGTCGATTGACCTCAAACCGAACCCACAGCCAAAAATCGATTGCACATCCTTAGAAAATTTTTAGCGCGTCTTTGAAATTGGCCACCAAATTTTTTCATTGGCCACTAAAATTTTAGGACTAGTGGCCAGCTGGCCACCAAGAAAAAAAATGAAAAAATAAACCCTGGTCCCTAGTTTTGGCCATTTTTCGCAATTATTCACTTTTTTCTGCATTTTTGGGGCACTTTCTTGGCCATCAGAGGGAAGTGAGGGGGTTGAGGGGGGGGGGTGCCGACATCCCTCAGGGGGGGGGTGGATACCCCCCTATCCCTCCTATGTGTCGAATACTTCCACAATAGCACAAATGGCAGTTCGCCACTCCAAGGGAGCGTAAACTTAGCAGTATAGTATATACATACTGACGTTGAAATTTACTAAAGTGTTCGTGTTACTACATTAAGGCAGACGAAACGACAAATGAGACAGTGGTTTAAACAGAAACTGCACAAGTTAGTATATATTTATTTTTCAGATTGTCGACGTTCGACTCTAACTGTAGAAACATGGACTACAATTTCACTGAATACTAGAAGATCAATAAATGACAACAGCTGGTGGTCTAGCGGTGGCAGCCCCCAGAAGCTAGCTAAATTATGTTTTTTGACGCAGTGATCTCAACTTCAGAAACCACTTTATTAAAACTTGTCGGGTAGATAATACACTATGTACTGCTGCGGAGCTTTGCTGATGTTCAAGAGTTCAAGGCTAAATCCGACGTTGAGGAAGTGCAGTCAAGAAACAATAACAATCAACAAGTATATAACAGTGTGGAAACAGGACCCAGTGAAAACAAAACTATAAAACTGAGAAACACTGAAACTACTAACATATTAGATTAGTAGCCGAGGACACAAAGGTATAATAGCAGTTAAACATTTGAACTGTTATTGTAAGGACGATTTTTAGAGAAATCAGAATAAAAAATCAAAAAAGGTCTGAATTATATAGTTAAGAAATTTTAAAATTGGGAATAACGAAAAAATTTCAGTAAAAAACCAAAGGGGGGACCCTTGGAACAATTAGTTGTCGTTAAGAAGTGCCGCCGGCAGGTTTGGATCCGGATCCGGCGCCGGATCCGGATCCAATGGATCTGGATCCGGATCTGGATATCCGGTCGATCCCTAACCCCTATCCACAAATTTTATTTTCTGAGCTATGACTCCTTGAAAATTGCATTTTCAGTGTTTTTGGCAGTGAACGTAGGCCAAAGTTCGAAGCCAAAAATGGTTATAATCTTTCTTTTTGGATAGTTTGAGTGCGTTATGATGTTTTAAGGCATCGTCCAGGCAGTAGCGTAGCCAGGATTTTCGAAAAGGGGGGGTTAAACCGAAAATTTTTTAAAGCGTATTTATATTAGTATATATATTATTTATATAGTGGCGTACCCAAAAATTTCGGTGGGGAATGACTTTCCAATGACTTTCGGTATTGGGTAGTGGCGTTGGCGTACCCAGAAAAAAGTTTCGCGTGGGGATAATGACCAATCAATCAATAAATCAATCAATTTACTAAGGCAAAGAAAAATAAACAATAACAATTAACAACGGCGTAAATGCACTTCTAATCAGCAGCTTGTGCAGCATATAGAAATTCAATTAAATTGTTCCTAAAGATATTCAAAGATCTAGAGTCGACTACTGCAGGAGGAAGGGAGTTCCAAAAATTTATCACTCTAAACGCGAAAAATGATTTGGTCAGGGTCATGTTTTTACGAGGGATATACAATTGCAAATTATGGCCACGAGTGTTTCTAGCAACAATATCTGAGCGTAGAATGAAAAAATCCGAAAATTCAAGGTCAACTAACTTACGGAGAATTTTGTATACAAATAAGATGTCTCTGAAACGGCGTCTTGATTCCAAGGATTGAATTCTCAACATAGAACACCTTTCTGGATAATCTAATTCAGGTAATAGCTTCCTAGTGAAGAAAGCTGGCACTCTCTCAATGTTATTTATGTCTTTCACCAAATATGGAGACCAAACTTCACATGCACATTCGAGAATGGGTCTAACATAAACACAAAACAAGCGAGTTAGAAAATAAGGATCGGTGTTGGTGAAATTATGGAGAATTAGATGGGATATAGTTAAACTTTTCTTTGAAATTAAAGAACAGTGCTCACTAATTTTTAAACTAGATTGCACAGTGACCCCTAAATCTTTACATGATGAAACAGAATCTAAATCATTGTTATTGATAGGGTAAGTGGCATTTGGGTTAGAAAAACCGATGTGCAACACGAAACATTTATGAACAGCAAGCTGTAATTGCCACTTATCGCACCAATTCACAATCGCATTTAAGTCATTTTGTAGGGAATCAAAGTGAAATCCACGTTTAAAACAAAAGTAGATTTTTATATCATCAGCATATAACTTAATTTTAGAAGATTTAACAACGAGAGGTAGATCATTTATATAATACAGGAAAAGAATAGGTCCTAAAACAGAGCCCTGAGGGACGCCACTAGAAATATCTGAATAATCCGAGTAGGTGTCCTGAACTTTGACTCTTTGGCGACGACCAGATAAGAAAGCATCAATCCAAGTTAACAGTTTACCATCGATGCCATATCTACTAAGTTTGAAAATCAGTTTTTTGTGCGGGACAGTATTAAAAGCTTTTTGAATATCCAGATAGATAGCGTCTACGTAGTTTTTTCATCAATGGTGTTAAACCAATCCAACAGACTTGATAATAAACTGGTAACGGTTGATCTTCGTTCGAAACCATGCTGTGCATCAGAGAATATGTTATATTTGCATGCGTGCTCAAGCAGGAGATTATTTATAATTTTTTCCAAAGGTTTAGAGATATTTGAGATTATACTTACGTCTCTGTAATTTGAAACATCATTGCGGTTCCCTTTTTTGAAAATAGGGGTGATGTTTGCATCTTTCCAGCACTGAGGTACCCAACCCAGATTAAAGGAGAAGTCATATAATATCGAAAGAGGTTCAGCTAGTTCAGCTGCAAAGGATTTTACAAAGACAGAAGGAAAGTTGTCAGGACCAGCAACAAAAGTGTTAGGTAATCTTTGCAGGATATAGAAAATGTTAGTAACAGAAAAATCTGGCGTCCATACAGAAATTTTAGGAACAAATTGAGGTAGGTTAGGTAGATTATCATTGTCAGTGATAAAGACGCTAGAGAAATGATTATTTAAAAAAGAAGCTTTTGCTTTGTTAGAATATGCTAAATTACCAGTTGAATTTTTTAGTACAGGAATGATGGCTTTATGTTAGGTTTGATGTGGTTATTGATATATTTATAAAAACGACGAGAGTTTGGATTTTTTAGAAGATCTAATTCGTAATTTTTCAAGTATTTCTTCTGCATTTGGGTTAAAGTATAATGCAGACGTTGATACTCGTATTTTTCAAAAATATCAAAATTTCTAACCCAATTTTTGAAAGAAGCATTACAACGCTGATCAAAAGCTTTGATGTAATCTGGCCAAAATTTTCCGTCAGTGGCACTTTCACAGCTGGTACATAGCAGGTTTACTAAGCAGTTGAGTAAGGAAAATCATGAAGTTACCAACCTGGTTTCCAACAGTGTTTTGATTCCAAAAAACATTTCGCCAGTTCACTTGGGCCAAATGCGTACTGATAGCTAGACTTTTTGATTTTTCGTAATGGGTGAATTTAGGCACATTTTAGTAACTTTAACAGTCATACAACGCCTTATGAGCGCAAGATTATATACTAAACCATAAAGTTAAAGGGGTTTAGTCCCAGTCTGCTGATAGCTGAAGGTTTAGCTTTTCAGAATTTTAACGTTGAATTTGCATTGAAAAAGTTGTTAAAAAACCTCCTAAAATCATAGCGGTTGCAGGGGTCTGGGGGCGGCAGCTTTTTGGGAATCAGACATAAAATTTGCATTGAAAAAGAAATTTCAAAGCAGCACTTGTCGTAAAAACAGAGTGTTTGCAGGGGTCTGAGGGCGGCAGCCCCCAGAAGCTGGAGCTTTTATGGATTTTTGAAATAAAATTTGCATTGAAAAAGCAATTCTAAACAATACTTATTGTGAAAATCAGAGTGGTTGCAGGGGTCTGGGGGCGGTAGCCCCCAGGAAAAATGGGGAAATTTTTGATTTTTAGGCCAAATTCGGTCAATTGGAG
>JASANF010017173.1:0-66306 GCA_030248245.1 Trissonchulus sp. WLG1_4
AAATTTCACCATGGCCCAAGAAACCGGAACAGTTGTTACAATGCTGCTTCCGGCATTTTTAACAAATTTGAATTACAATAATTCAAGTACATCTGTTTAAAATTAATGTACAGTTACGTACGATGTGCCAAAAGTGTACAGAAACAATTTTTTGTTAACACATCAATTATTTATTTATCAAATAGACTTCTTAATACAAAACCACCATTATTTTTTATATAATCACCTATAAGGATGCCCTTACTTGATGCTTTTGAGTCCTGCATCGCTAACCACATTTTCCAATGCGTCACAAACTGTTTTCTCTCGCCCTTTACGATTGATCTGAAAAAAAACAATTATTGATCCAGTTGGCAATGAAAAAATAGCTACTCAAAAAACATTGTTATACTTTGTTAAAAAATAATTTCTCCCGAAAAAACATGTTAAAAGTTTTTAAATTTCGATAAATTGTAATTAGACGGCGACAATTGTTAATGCCATTCTTTACAGAACAGACAAAAAGGACTGACAATTACTACAGCACAGTTCAATCTAAATGGTTCAATAATTTTTGATTGCGAATTCCTAAGTGCAACCTATTTTTCACTGAGTTCAAAAAATATACAGCTAATGATTGAACCCCCTATTCAAGGTATCTCAATACGCATTCCTAATGATTAATGAGATGAACTAAAATGAAATTATCGAAATGGCGCATTTTTTTCACATAAACACAAGAAAAAAACAAATTAAATACGCAAAACAATGCCGTGGAAAAGCCATACTTAAGATATTTACAGTGGTAAAAAAAAAGCATTATATAAATAAACGAATTAGTATTATTACAAAAAAGTATTACCGAATTAACAATAAATTGTGATCGATAATTGAATATTTGTGATTCCATGTGAGCTCGGAATGCGTAGATGATTTTCTGATTTGATTTTGGGCCAGGGCTGCCACCTGAGGTTCGGATACTGACTCCAGAACAACGGAATGCTGCCACGAGTCTTAAAACAAAACAATTAATACTTCCTACTTAAAAAAACAATAAAAAACATAAACAGCATGTTATATGTTAGCGGATACCTGCGATTGAGCTAACGAGCAAGCATTTACCCAAATGGAAACAACTGAGTTAAAAGTCAGTCTGGGGGGGCAGCCCAACGTTACGAGTGCTTTATGATATGTCAAAAGAGGTCGTAGGGTTTCCCCGTGAGGGTGGCCTCATCTGCCACCAGATATTCAGAGTCTTGGCCATACATGGACGTGCGGGGGTTCCCCTCCAGACAGGTGCTTCAGCCCCGCAGAATGCTGTGAAGGTAGCTCATGAAGTAAAAATCCGCGGCCTCACGGAGCGAAATTAGTGGCTCACGGACCAAAAATGGCCGTTAAAGTTGCTCCCTGCATGCTCCGCACCCCCCCCCCAGTCTGTCATATTTTTAGTGGGGGGGGGGGAGCGCCCGACCATTTGGTCCGGAGCTCCCACCCCCCATTTTGGTCGCCCCCCCATTTGAGATGGGGTGCCCACACATAGCCCAAAAATTTTTCAGACAGGACGTTTTAGCGAATTTTTAGCAGTAGCGATGTCGTGTTCGTCGGGTTTTTTAGTCCTTTGTGGCTAAATTTAGTATTAGCGTAGCTATAATAACGTATGAAAACGTAACATTTAACGTATAATAACCATTTTTTCCTGTAAAAATAGTGTTTTATCGTGAAATTGGTGCGCCCCCTTTTTGGTCGACGCCCCCCCCATGCATGGAGGGGCTGCCCCCCCCCCATAAAAAATTTGCCTAAAAATATGCCAGGAATTCTATAGCTGCCCACGTATGATCCTGGCTCATCTCCCAAACACAGAAAAAATACTGACCTGCACAAAGGAGCACAGGAAACTGCCATACTCCACCATTTGTTCTGTTTCAATGAAGTTGGCCACATGACCGCCGGCGTCCACGCCCCGCGTGTGAAAGCGGACACCGGCCCGGAAACAGCTGCGCCGGGAAATCAGCACCAGCGTGAATGGGTGCTGGTTGACGGAACAGGACCGGATGCCCACGAAACCCTGGATGATCGGCAGGGTGTAGCGCTGCAGCTGAAAAAATAATACCACAAAAATTATACACGTAGGGTCTTATCCAAAATTGGATTTATCAGATTAGATTTAGCTTTATTTCGTCAATAACTCAGCGTCAGTTAAAAGTAATTTACTGAAACTTGGCACACACCGAGATAATGTATGTAAGCCATGTAGGGCGAAATTTCAGCCGGCTATTTTAATTCTGTGCTGGTTTATTAGCAAAATGTAATCCGATAAATCCAATTTTGGATAAGGCCCGTAGATGTACGCTTTTTTGTGAACTATAAAAAAATTGATCTGGGCCCGATTTATCGAAGCAAAATGTTCGTCGTTGAAAATGTTCGTCGTTGAAAATGTTCGTCGTTGAAAATCGAAACATTTTCAACGACGAACATAACACGTAATTATAGGACAAATGTTCGTCGTTGAAAAACAAATGTTCGTCGTTGAAAAACAAATGTTCGTCGTTGAAAAATCAAATGTTCGTCGTTGAAAATGTTCGTCGTTGAAAAAACAAATGTTCGTCGTTGAAAAACAAATGTTCGTCGTTGAAAAACAAATGTTCGTCGTTGAAAAACAAATGTTCGTCGTTGAAAAATTTTCAACGGCGAACATTTCAACGGATGTCTTGAGCTCCGTTGAAATGTTCGTCGTTGAAAATTTTTTCAACGACGAGCTTTTGTCTTTTAGAACATAATAATGTTCTAAAAAACCAAAGCTCGTCGTTGAAAAATTTTTCAACGACGAACAATTTCAACGACGAACTTTCAACGACGAACATTTGTTTTTCAACGACGAACATTTGTTTTTCAACGACGAACATTTGGTTTCCAACGACGAACATTTGTTTTTCAACGACGAACATTTGCTTTTTCAACGACGAATATTTTCAACGACGAACATTTGTTGTTTCGATAAATCGGGCCCAGATTACGAGCATAGGCCTTAACGTAGCTTTAGTTATGTACAGCAAGGCTCATCACATAAGTTTCCGAATTATAAAACTAAGCCTAAGCCTCAGTCCCAACTAAGCTTGTTATTAACTCTGCGCGTAAGCATCAGCCTATTAATCCAAACTACAGAAGATATTTCAGTGTTTTTGAAAACAGACACGCACACTCAGACAGGTAGAGCCTTGCTGTACAGGGAGGAAAACTAGGCCTTAAGGGTTTAAGCACCAAGAGTACACACTACAACTAGCAACAGTAGCATCCAAGACTACAAACAAACTCTAGTTGCAACAATAGCAAAAATAGTGCATACTAAAACTTCTACAGTAGTACCATGAGAACAATTAAAAGGTAACACACACACTACACAATAGTAAAAATTGCGACAGTAGCTCCAAGAGTGCATACTAAAAGTTGCAACAGTAGTTATACTATGTAAGAAAAAAGTAGTTGCATGCAGCCTCCTCTCGAACCGACCTAGGGATCTTGGTTGACCAGAGGTTTTGACTGACTCATCCGCACCCACCCAACATTATGTAGTTTTGGTGTTCCTTGAGTTTCCGAGCCGAAACCGAAGTGAAATAACAGTTAACTTGAAAATTTACTAGCTCAAGCAAGTTTACTAACCTCTGGACGTAAACTGAAATCTTTCAACACATGTCCGTTCCATACAAACCGCGGGTCCGCCTAAAAAATATACATATACATCATCAAAACGTGCCTTGCTAAAACAAATCATAGGCTTGCATACGTTGCTAATAATGTAAGTACGAACGGAGTTTCAAATAATAAATTTCTACTGTCTAGTGTGCAGTATAGGTGACTAGGTTTTTGCTACATTAAAACTGCCGGTAAATACAAAAATTCCAGTAAATGAAAAAGACACTGTTATCAGACTTTATGCACTTCTTTATAATAAGGTCGTGAGTTCGAATCGAAAGGTCAGAAACTAAAACGCAAGAAAGATATTCCAACTCCAGACCAAACAGTATTTATTTGCTCTTTTCGAGAGATAGCCCTTCATGGCTTCACATCCTCCCCGTATCGTCACAAATATATACCACCAGACTTAACCTGACAGCTAGACCCTCGCATCCCTACCTCCATCCCCAGATTTCGTCAGCAACTGAAAACCATTGGATTCTCCCCACAGGTAATAAATATACGCTAACTATAAACCAAGAAAAATCCCACTGCTAACCCACCCGTTCACAAAGTCCCATGTGGACGAATTCTGGACTGGTATTCTGTAATCTCTGCAGTGTGTGCGTGAGGTCGTAGGTGGTGGAATAATACAGGCCGTCCACAGACAGCACAAACTGCAGCATGCTCACCAGCAGTTTGTTGTCTTGCACCTGAAACATACGTACAAATAATAATGGTGGCGTGATTGTTTCGTGATTTTGCCGGCTGAACGGACATATATATAGCAGGCGGGGAAAAAAAACCCGCATTTTCATATTTCGTCATGTAGCTCATAGACTATACGTTTTCACGGGAAACCAAAAAAATCTGTCGTAGCCCTAACCTTGCTCTAAACGCTGGGACCGGTTTCATTTCGCTATCTCTTACCGTTTTTTGGCGAGAAGCCAAAAACTTGCCGGGGAAAAAAACCCATTTGGGGGAAAAAAACCCATGTGGGGGAAAAAACCCACCCCATAAATCACCCGAAAAGTATGTTAGCGGTAGTTTTTCAACTCTATGGCACGTATTCGGAGTAGTAGAGGCCCCTGATGCCAAAACTATACGCAGATTTGCTATGGGGCCTCAGGTACACAAGTTTGAAAACTGCCCTTCGCAGCCCATTATAAAATTTTGAATTTTCAGATTTGAAAACAAAACACCTTTATTTCGCCTGAAAACGTTAACAACAACTAAAAAGTTGCGATATCGCTTCAAATGCATGCAAAATTTGCTCTTTATGGCAACTTTTTACGCCATCGACACTCAGTGGGGGGTACCGTAAGTGGTTGTGACTGGTCGTAATGGCCATTATTTAATTTTGTTCGGTTATTTGGCGTTCAAACAAGAGAAATTAACAGGTTATAATTAAAATCATACAAAAAAATGGCAATAGTACCAAAAAATACTACTTTTCGCTGCAAAGGGACCTCAAAATGACAAAGTCCGACTATTAGGCCCGTATTCCAGAATTCTATGAAAAAAGTGTCAATATGCGCATTTGTGTTAATAATAAACGTCTTTTTGCACTACCATGAGTCTTTTGGGGTAGCTACTAGGTTTTTCGACATCACCAGATCATTTTCAAAAAGTGGGTTTTTTTTCCCCCACATGGGTTTTTTTTACCCCGTCTAATTTCGGTCATGCCCCCCCTCGTACGAAAGAAGGAGGGACCTACCACTGCGGTCATGAATAGAGGAAGGGTAGTCCTCTGTAAAAGTGTTTTTACATTTGAGCTCGCATCTCTTAGTGCTGAGAAATGAGACTCCAAAATTCACCTCCCTTGGAGCCATGTCGGATCAAAAATAGGGGGGTCCAATTTTTGACTCATAAAAAATACCAGCGAGACCCCTTTTGGATACCGCTTATATACGTTTGCCTACAGGGACTGTACTATACGCTGGCAAATTTTTAGACCTGTACCACTTACCCAAGTTCCGGAACTGGGGTGGGTTTTTTTTCCCCCAAAAAATGGGGTGGGGTTTTTTTCCCAGCCTGCTATACAGCTATGCAATATAATATATAATTCGACCTTACAACGAGCCATGGAATGATTGCCTTAATAATACCAAAGTATACGCTTAAACTGAGTCAACGAGGGCAAAATCTTTTTACGCTGTCAAAGCATATATATACCATTTTGAGACGCGTTATACTTACATAATGGTTGTTCATTTCATTTCAGTTCCATAATACAATAATTATATATACAAACTACTTAAAAATATTTCCCCCCTCTAGTCTAACCTGTTTTTCATTTAAATGCAGCAAAGTCCTGGAGTATGAGACCAAGTCGACCTTGGTGATTTTCCAAATATGGTGCCCATTGAGCACGCCCACGTGTTCTCGCTCCGTCACCAGCAGCACGTACGGGCCGCCGATGATGCGGATGATGCCCACGATCCCATAGACCACACGATGCTCAGACTGGGCCGGCACTTCCGTTGCATCTGAAAACAGAGCCGGGCTTTTGTGAAAGCATATATTTTTACCACCTCTCACAGCCAATGTATTCTTGCTGGAGAATTTAGGCTTTCCTCGCCAGCTCAGGAAGCGCAAGCAAATATTTAATATACATAACCGTCCGACAATTCCTGCAACCCCTCTCATCCTCTGGTTGGCACCCCCCCTCCCCTGAACCGACGAAATTTTGATCCTCCTTCGCTCAAAAGTCAAAACTGACATGTTTTGCCTAAAAAGTGGTGATTTTTACAATTCTTGGGCAAAATTTCATCAAAAATGCCCGTTTCTTCAGAAGAAGAAGAGGGGCGGACCCCTACTGTACTCCCTCAACTGGGACCGAATTTTGGGGCGGGGGTCTTCGCAATTACATGGATGACCGAAAGCGATTGGTAATGTCTCGGTCGGGCGGATACAGCTGTTCTGGCACGCACAGGGGTGAGGGGACATCGGCACCTCCACACCCCAAAATCCAGAGATAAAGTGTACCAAAAATTAAGAAACAGCCGATTTTGCAAAAAAAACAGTGCCAAACCCTGTTGTGAACCCAGTCTGCGAACGGGCCACGTACTTAGCAGAGTGATTTCCCTGGAGATTCTGTCGATACAGAGGCAATCATTTGATATGGCTCCTTTGTCCTGTCCTCTAGGCTCGAATATCAAGCGGTCTGGCGTTTCATACCTATAAAGTAACATTAAGTTTATAAAAACTACAGTATATAGTATCATTTTCAGTTGTGCGTTTTGCAATTAAAAAACGTACGCTATATCCGTTCCTTTTCATCACCTAATGCTAACACATTTGGAATTAGGATACATAAAATGTGCTCACCACTAATACTAAACCATTTTCCACAAAAATTAGTTTTCCTGTTCTCGAAAAACACGGTCTGTAATTTTATCCTCACTTACATAAAGTAATAGCCATGCACTTCATGAGACAAGGCTGATGAATCCATGGTTTGGCAAAATCACAACGCGTCACATAAATCTCTGCAATAACTAGAAAGAAGGCACAATTTACAGACTTCAGTCGGCAACTTGTATGGCACACCGAAACCGGGGAATCTGGAATTTTCTGTCAAATTTATTTTATCTTTCACGTATTCTTCTGAAGTTTTTACTAGTCCTTCGCAAAGACTTTCAAAGGCATTTCAGTAAATTTCAGATAAACGAGCCCGTTGCATAAAACATCCATCAGTGCCTTCTTCAACAAAAGTACAAAACACTAATAAACTATAAGTTACCAGTAAATTATTAGTAAATGCGTCGCACAAAATGTACTGCTGTAACTGATATATAACTGCCAGTTATCAGTGATCAGTACTATATAAAATACTGCATTAAAATTGATCAGTAAGTTACTGATAAACTTTATGCAACGCTACACTGATTACTGATAATAGTTTTCTGATAACTGACAAAGTGACAAACGATTAATATACATATATACTGTGTAAGCACCTGGAAATTTACACAGGAAATTCAAAGAAATTCATCCAGAATCTGACTCAGAATTTTATCTGAAGAAAATATATATACATATTACATGACTGGTTTTTCAGATAAAGGTCAGATATCTACAGTACTGTGCATAAAAAAGTTCCCTGTTTGTCCGCATTTTCAGTGGTTACTGGTTTGGGAAATGAACCTAGGCCAAAGTTTGAAGCCAAAAATGGCTATAATCTTTGTTTATGGAAATTTTTGAGTGCATTATGATGTTTTAAGGCATCGTCTAGGCTTAGCTGGCAGGATTCTCTTGGCTAAGCTGGCAGGATTTTTTCTGAAAATTTAGATTTTTTATTGCCTGAGCCTGAGCCTAAGCCTGAACCTCAGCCTGATACTCAGTAGCGTACCCAGGATTTCGCGAAGGGGGGGGGCTGAACTGATGGTCGACCATCGGGGGGGGGGGGGGTGAAAACGCACACGCAGTCCGCGGCAGTCTGCAGAAAGTGCAGCTTTTTAAAAATGTTCACATGTCGCGCAATCTTAGTAGTTGCATGGGTCTGGGGGCGGCAGCCCCCAGAAGCTGGAGCTTTTTTAGAATTTTGAAAAAAATTTGCATTGAAAAACCAATTCTAAGCAACAGTTGTCGTGAAATCAGAGTGGTTGCAGGGGTCAGGGGCCGTATTCTCAAAATTACCTGCAGGTAAAGTTAGGCTAACTTTACCCACAGGTAAAGTGAAGGTAAAGTCGTATTCTCAAACAATGCTTAAAGCCAATCTGATAGCTAAGGTTACCCTTAAGATTCGGTCCTGAAAAGTGCTTTATCTTGTTTCGCAGCTAAAGTTAATGTATTGTGCAAATTTTTAACCTCAACCGTCAACGTTAACTTAAGCGTCACGTCACGCACGTCACGTCAAGTTAAGCGTTAAGGCCGATTCACACGGTGCGTTTTTGCCGCTGCGATTCTGACGCAAAACGCAAGCCGCAGGGTGTCGCAAGCGAAACGCACCGTCTGAACAAGCTTTGCGGACTTAGTGCGTCTCGCAGGTCAGTTTGCTGCGTCTTCACTGGTTCAAAAAAATACAATTTGCTAAGCAAAAATTGTTTAAACCAACACAAACGTAGCATCAAAACGCAATGAAATCGCAGGTCGAATTGCAGTCTGGCGTTTAAAACGCTGCGGCAAATTCAAGACGCAGGCATTCCGCACTAAAAACGCTGCGTCTGTTCAGACATTGCGTTTTGCGTGCGGCAAGCTGCGTTTTGCCGCAGCGACAAAAACGCTGCGGCAAAATTGCAGTAAAATCGCAGCGTGTGAATCGGCCTTTAAGGCCGATTCACACGCTGCGATTTTACTGCGATTTTGCCGCAGCGTTTTCGCCGCTGCGGCAAAACGCACTGTCTGAACAGACGCAGCGATTTCAATGCGGAATGCATGCGTCTTGATTTTTTCGCAGCGTTTTAAACGCCAGACTGCAATTCGGTCTGCGATTTCAGTGCGTTTTGATGGTGCGGACGTGTTCGTTTGAACAATATTAGCAAAGCTGTTTCTCATATTTTTAAAACAGTAAAGACGCAGCAAAATAGTGTGCGAGACGCAACGTTTGTTCAGACGCTGCGTTTCGTGTGCGACACCCTGCGTCTTGCGTTTTGCGTCAAAATCGCAGCGGCAAAATCGCACCGTGTGAATCGGCCTTTAGTGTTTGCTAAGCGCTAAGCTAAGGTGGTACTAACGAATGTGCAGTGTTTTTTAACAGCCTGGTATTCAATAAATAATTAACATAAAAGCACATTCTTTATACCGTTCGAAAGCGCTACTTTTCTTCTATATTTACGCAAAGTTTCGTTGCACAACTATAAATATGATTTATATGGCACGTGTTAAAAGTGGACCATTTGGCATTTTTGAGCACTTTCAAATCTGGCCACTTTTTGAAGAGTTTAAACAATAAAAACATGCGAAAAATGGAACAAATATTTAAAAATAAATTATCTATACCCAAAATGCACGATTTCACGATTTGTCAAATATTAAACGAAATATAAGCTTTCAAAGTCAAAAGTGTCTATTCACACGCAACTTTCAGGTTCTATATCTACGCAAAAATAAAAGCAATTTAAAAAATTTTCATTTTGGGTCTAGAAAATTTGCAAAAGTTTATTC
Source organism: Trissonchulus sp. WLG1_4 (assembly GCA_030248245.1). Classification (NCBI taxonomy): domain Eukaryota; kingdom Metazoa; phylum Nematoda; class Enoplea; order Enoplida; family Ironidae; genus Trissonchulus; species Trissonchulus sp. WLG1_4. The sequence continues at coordinate 9,760 of JASANF010017173.1, forward strand.
GTGTTCATTTTTGTGTTTTTGCGTTTTGCATGCGCTTAGAAAAGTGGCCAGAACTGTTAAATTTCTATTCTCCTGTTGTGTAGTTTGGCTTGTTGGCTTGGCTTGCTCCTAAAAATTTTTCACATGATCCCGCTAACTTCATTCGTCATTATAAAAATACAATTTAATTCATTGCTGACTTTATTCTCGAGAAAATGTCGTTTGAATTAACTAAATTTTTTCAAAAGTTAAAAAAAACTGCACATTCGTTAGTACCACCTTAAGGGGGCGCTCCGGGAATCGGGGGTTACATCGAAAATTGGCAAAACAATTGGCAAATGTCAAACTTTACTATACATGTATGTACTATGGCACAAAAGAACACTGGAGGCAAAATTTCAAATCACGTGATCATGTCACGTGACTCCCAGAGCACCAAACGTGAGTGAATTTTCGGCAAACGATAACTCTGCTTATACTTTGCGTATAGTCACACTTTATATACCAAATTGTAGCTTATGTGCTTCTCTAGTTGAACATTATTTTGGTTTTCAACATTTATGTTAGGTTTGGATAAAAAATGTCATTATGTGTTTTCGAAGTCGAACACTTAGCAAAAAAATTCATATAAAAAAATTTCTAAGCTTTATTTTAAAAAACTAAAATATTGTTCAACTGCGCAATGCCTAAGGCTATAATTGTGCAAAATTTTGTAGAAAAATATTTTACCAGCATTTTATATTCGAATGCCGAAAAATCGGTTTTGTATTCACACTGCCTATATTTGAGTCTGCTGCTTCTGAAAATGGTTTCTTGTGCAATTTTTTTGCACAGAACGCAATAAAATTGTTTTAATTTTGCATTACGACTAATAAAATCTACGTATCGTCTGTTTGCGAAACCTCAAAAAGCGTTGATGCACTGGCTTACTTGCTGAATTTGTGTAAAAGTCGAATAAAATCAGTAAATTGTCCAATTTTTTCCAAATTTTTTGCTATGGAGATTTGCACGTCAAAACATCAGAAATAGTATTTTGGGCAACTTTTCTTCAAGAATGACAGGTCATTTTGGCTGTTTTTAAAAAATACGGCCCAAATCCTTGATTCCCGGAGCGCCCCCTTAAAAAAACACTAAGTATGTGAATAACACTTAGCGCTTATAAGCGCTAACACTTAGTGTAAACACTAACTTTAAGCGTTAGTGTTAGTATGTGAATACGGGCCTTAGTGTTTATTTAAGCGCTTAGCAAACACTAACGCTTAACTTAGCGTTTCAATTTTGTATTCACATACTTAAAATTTAGTGTTTGGCTTAGAATTAAGCGCTTAAGTTTAGGGACCTCGGGAGCTCCCTAAGCGCTAAGCGCTTAGTTAGTGGATGGTGTGGAGAAGGGGTAGGGAGAGTGGGGGAGGTTCTTGGCCGCCATGGGAAGGAAGGGCATGCAATCAGGTTTGGCGCGATAGCGCCAAACCTATAATAGGACGCAAACACCCTCAGTGCGACTTTTATGAAAGCTTTCTTGAGCAGAACTGTTAAACTCGTGAATCAAAATAAATAAAATTTTACACACACATAGTCCTTATAAAGTTACACTTTTGTGCAAAGTTTGGTGTAAATCGATTTAGAGGGGGAGGAGATATTTTGAAAATACACATTGAATTTTTGGTCATGATGATCTTTTTTTTTTCTCGTCACATTTTCCAGAACATTGGGACCATCTCCTGCGACGCCCAATATATCATTCGAACCGTCTTGATTCGCCATACTGCAAGTAAGCTTTTTGAACGTATCCTTTTAGTTTTTGATAAGTTATCAATCAATTATCGATTTTTTGAACTTTCTTAATGCATTAACTCACTCGCATCCTGTGCAGGTAGCGTATTTTCCTATAATTCTGGTGGTTTCAAGACTATTTTGTACGTAAATTTCGCTTCTGGTGTTGGTTATTCCCAAAAATGTTGACCGGTTGCGTATGAGTAATTGGACCAAACTTGTTTTTAACAAAAAATGGTTGCATATTCCTCTTTTTTTGTAGTGATATAAGGAAAAGAATAATTTTTACATTATTGGTTGAAAATGCATGTTCTAAGTCATTAATGGGCACTTGTAAAGGGCTTGTAAACTTTTCAATTTTTCAGCCGATTTTACGTTTTGGCTTTAGCCAATCAGATTTTAGCTGAAATGCTGACATTATTTATTTTTACAATTTTTAGTCAATACGCGTTTTTTGCCTGCACTGCCGTCAGTTCATATCGTTTTTGTGCATTTGAGTTTATTTGCGCAAAAAATTGAGATCATGTACGTTATATTTGAGTTTATTTGCGCAACAATCGGAGAGCATATACGATGTACAGTTGGCGGGGGGGATAGTGTTACCTGTACTTTCCTGGTTATATGCGAATCAAGTGCAGTTGGGGGGGGCGGTAAGGGGCCTGTCGGTTAGAGTAGAGCAACTTGAGGAAAAAATTTTTTGCAATAGAACCCCCATCCACCAATTTAGATTTTCTCAGGTATGACCCCTGCTATTTTCCGTGTTTTTGGAGGATTCTCTAGGCTAAGCTGGCAGGATTTTTTCTTGAAATTTGGATTTTTCTGTATCTGTTCCTATCTGGCATATTTTTAGGCAAAATTTTATGGGGGGGCAGCCCTTCCATGGATGGGGAAGGCGTCGACCAAAATGGGGGGCGCACCAAATTCACGATAAAACACTTTTTACACGAAAAAATTGTTATTGTACATTAAATGTTACGTTTTTATATGTTAGTATATATAGCTACGCTAATCTAAATTTGGCAAAAAAGGACCCAAAAACTCGACGAACGCGACATCGCAACAGCTAAAAAGTCGCTAAAACGTCCTTTTGAAAAAAAAATTGGGGTATGGGGGGATTCAAAACATTCTGGGGAGGGGGTGAAGCACATGTCTGGGACTCAGGAGGGGGGGTTGTAAAAACCCACGCGTCTGGTTGAACGTAGACCTGATTCAAGGATTTATATTAGTGACAAATTTTGCCGGTTTTTCATTCTAATGTATGTTTTAGGAGTAAGGTGGTGGTATCCGAAATATAATGCTTAACGAATTCCTTGTGGTCTGCGGGCTCTGCGATGACACTATAATGCTTAACGAATTCCTTGTGGTCTGCGGGCTCTGCGATAACATAAACAGATTTTCGGCTGAGGCACCGATCACTGACGCAGTCGACTGACTTGTGATCCGTAACTATTATGTTTGAAAAATGTTCAATTTTTTCCAATTTGCGATTCCAGCTTGGACCATATCGTTGCTCAAGCATTTTTAGTATTTTGGAATGAATGTTATTTATGAACTTCGTCTATTCAAATTTTGTCACTAGTTTTTAATAGTTAAACTTTTCAATACGATAAGACAAAAATTCCTCCAGTTCCATTCTGTTTTGTTCTTGACTTTTTGTTTTGCTGTACTTCTGTTGTCAATTGATTAAAGTGAATCAAGTGAGTTATGTTTTGACTTATTTTGACTACAAATTAAACTGAAACTGTATCAAACTGTGTCTGAGTAGTGATGTAAATGTTTCTTACATTGGCATAAAATATGTATTTTCTGTTTAATAACGTGCTGGGTGTACAGCAGTAAAGTTTGATTTTAATTTTGGTGTTTGCATTTTTTAAGTTAAGCTAGAAGTGTGCAAAACCTGGGAGTTTATATTAGAGATGCTAGGTTAAGCTAAGTTTAGCATATTGCAGGTGATTTGCAGATGCAGCAAAATGAGGGTGTCTTTATGTTATTCACCAATTTTACCACTACTACTGAAGCGGAAAAATGATATAAACTAGAAAGAAAAATGCCCTGCGGAAAAAGTCATAATAGGACGAGTGTGAAGCCTTTAGCACTGTTCACAGACGGCAAAAAGTTATCACTGGCATGCAAAATATCTGTCTAGTTAAGAATGACTGAAGCGGAAAAACGAGCTGCTAAAAGTTTGGGAACTAGAGCTCACTGGTGAGGAAATAGGCCGCTTTGCTGCGCCCTATTATTGCGGGCACTGCCGGCTTAGTAAAATTGCTTCGACTATGTCCACAATTAGTTTGCGTATCTCTTAGCCCCTTCCCAAAACTAATGCACATCAATCTGGTGCAGCTTTGTCAGCTTAGCAGCACAAGTGTGGTGTGTGTGCGTGCTAGGGCAAAAAAGTCAGACCATGAAACATCACCAAAACAGGTTTCGTAAGGGGTGTTGGGATATGGTCCAAAACGACGTTTTACGGCCAAATAAACAGTGTTTCAATGAAGTCTACGGATATTTTTAGCCCAGATGAGTCAACGTTTGTAGCAAAAATGAGTGAGTTGTATAAATGGGATTAGCTATTCTTGATTTATCATCGAGTTATTCTATTTTGGTGCAAGCCAGTATAAAATTTGGTTATCCTCACTATCGAGTACCGACCCCGTTTGTTACCGCAACTAAAACACCATCGTTTCACGTTTGTTACGGGCCACGAGATAGCAGCACCGCTCAAGTGGGCAAATGTGCCGAATTATTTATTCTTTGGATTCTCTGTTTAACGATTACCTCTAGTACGATGCAGAGTGTCAAGTAAACAACTAGGACCCAAAAGGGGAAAATTTCCTTTCCCGGTGTCTACCTTTCAGTATTGGTTCTATTCCATGCTTACTGTAAGATACAGATACACTGTGTATCTTACTCTACTTTAGGTATACTTAGCGTATTCTTATCTAATCTAACTACGTAGTACGTACAAGAACAGTGTTACAGAATGTTAAGCATCCCGCTGCATCAAGCCATTTGGATCAAAAGTTACGTTGTGAGAACATGTTTTCAAAACAATAGTTCCTTTTCTAGAAGGAGCAAAAATAAGATATCTACTAGAAAAATCAATGTTTTTTCAGTATGGTAAACACGTAGTTCATTATCCGGTCCATTAAATCAATGGCACCGGTTAAAAACTGAATACTAATATTTACGAGCCGTATCAGTCGTGTAGCCGTGGTGCCCGCAATAATAGGGCGCAGCAAAACGGCCTATTTCCTCACCAGTGAGCTCTAGTTCCCAAACTTTTAGCAGCTCGTTTTTCCGCTTCAGTCATTCTTAACTAGACAGATATTTTGCATGCCAGTGATAACTTTTTGCCGTCTGAGAACAGTGCTAAAGGCTTCACACTCGTCCTATTATGACTTTTTCCGCAGGGCATTTTTCTTTCTAGTTTAGGATATATTAGTGAGATTTTCCGACCAATTCGATCCATTTTGCTCGTTTAAGGTGGTACTAACGAATGTGCAGTGTTTTTCAACATGCTGGTATTCAATAAATAATTAACTTAAGAGCACATTCTTTATACCGTTCGAAAGCACTATTTTTCCTCTATAATTGTACAAAGTTTCATTGCGCAACTATAAATATGATTTGTATGGCACGTGTTAAAAGTGGACCACTTTGGCATTTTTGAGCACTTTCAAATCTGGCCACTTTTTGAAGAGTTGAAACAATAAAAACATGCGAAAAATGGAACAAATATTTAAAAAGAAATTATCTAGACCCAAAATGCACGATTTTATGATTTGTCAAATATTAAACGAAATATAAGTTTTCAAAGTAAAAAGTGTCTATTCACACGCAACTTTCAGGTTCTATATCTACGCAAAAATAAAAGCAATTTAAAAAATTTTCATTTCGGGTCTAGAAAGTTTGCAAAAGTTTATTCATGTTCATTTTTGTGTTTATGCGTTTTGCATGCGCTTAGAAAAGTGGCCAGAACTGTTAAATTTCTTTTCTCCTGTTGTGTAGTTTGGCTTGTTGGCTTAGCTTGCTCCTAAAAATTTTTCACATAATCCCGCTAACTTTGTTCGTCATTATAAGAATACTAATTAATTCATTGCTAACTTTATTCTCGAGAAAATGTCGTTTGAATCAACTAAATTTATTCAAAAGTTTAAAAAAACTGCACATTCGTTAGTACTACCGTAATCGCCAAAAATAAAAAATGCACTTTGTTGTCCAAATTCGTTTTTTTACATTTTTGAGTAGAGCATCTTAATCGAAGTAATTTTTCTTCAAGAACTTCTATTTGAAAATTTATATTTTTCACGATATGCCCCCTGAAACATGTAGAGCTGATTTTGCATTTCTCAGGAATCCACCTGCTGAAAACATTTTTTACAAATGTATAGTTCGAGAAAAATATATATTATTAATAAGAAATAGTAATTTAAATAAATTTATAATCGGATTTATAAATACCAAATGGAAATGCCGATAAATAACGAATTCCGGATCCACATCAAGCAGGGAGCGCACTCCAAGCCAAAGCCAAAACTAAGCACAAAAGTTGCTAAACGCTAAGTTTAGTATAACACTAATTTTTAAGCGTTTATTTTGTGAATAACAGTTTAGTACAAATTAGTACAAGTATGTGAATTCGGGCCTACGTCTAAGCCCCATACTACTACTGTAAGCCTAAGCCCTAAGCCCAAGCCTAAATTAAGGCCAAGTTTGAATTTGATCAAAAATTGAACGTTTCTGGCGAATTTGGCCAATTTTTCGGCAGGAATCGGCAGTCAAAGAGCCTTTGTTTTGATTCTAAAAAATTGTAAACAATTCCCTCAGTTCAGATTTCGGGGAGTCGTATCTCAGAAAATTCAAAAATGATATAGGGGAGGGGTTCTTGAAGCAAAAATGCTTCCCCAAGGTGCTCTACTCAAAAAATTAGGTCCACCCCCAACTGCACTTGATCCTGAAAATCTGTATATAACAGATAAAATTTTACAAAAAATGCAAATTTCCTATGTTTCCTGTGTTAGATGAAAAGCTATAGTCTGACCAAAAAGTGTATGTACGGAACTTCATTGCTTCATAGCAGCTTAGTCGTTTGAGGTAACCCCCATAATGTATATATCATTCGAAAGCATTTTTGATGAAAATTTTTATGAAGTTAAATTATTTCGGAAAATTTGAAGTTAAAAATTTTAATTCAAATAAAATCGATTTTATCCGCCTAATTATAGGAAACCTAATGTATTAGATATCGTTCGATAGCCCATTCCATTCTGCGTCTAACGATATATACAATATTACTATTGCATGTACCTGTCAAAAATTATCGAATTTTTTTAGTTTTGATTTTTCTATTGAAAAACGTCATTTTTGGCCCGTTTTATTCGCTGTAACTCAGCAAATACTCAACCAAATCTGATAAATTTTGGATGAACAGACGCGTTGTGACCTCGCACAGTCTGTGAAAGTAATAAAATTTCAAAATTTGATACTAAATTTTTCAATATTTGTTAGGTTTACAGTCATTTTGCAGCAATTTTTGTTCAAGATTAGTTAAAATAATTGTTACCACAATAAAGTTCAGTTTTTGGCTTTCATTCGATACCAAAAACATGTGCTTTTGATTGGATTGAGCAAAGTTATGCAAAAAATAAATCATTATTCACAGTCTATGTGTGCACCCAACAAAAATTTATACACGCATATCAGCGTGTAGAATGTTTGAACGCATGCACATGCATGCTCATCAAGCACTAATTTTTGACAAGTAAATGAAAACAGCTATATCTTTTTGCTGCATAACTTTGCTCAATCCAATCAAAAGCACATGTTTTTGGTATCAAATAAAAGCCAAAGAACTGAACTTTATTGTGGTAACAATTATTTTAACTAATCTTGAACAAGAATTGCTGAAAAATCACTGTAAACCTAATAAATATTGAAAAATTTAGTATCAAACTTTGAAATTTTATTACTTTCACAGACTGTGCGAGGTCACAACGCGTCTATTCATCCAAAATTTATCAGATTTGGTTGAGTATTTGCTGAGTTACAGTGAATAAAACGGGCCAAAAATGACGTTTCTCAATAGAAAAATCAAAACTAAAAGAATTCGATAATTTTTGACAGGTACATGCTATAGTGATGTTGTATATATCGTTAGACGCAGAATGGAATGGGCTATCGAATGATATCTAATACATTAGGTTTCCTATAATTAGGCGGAAAAAATCGATTTTATTTGAATTAAAATTTTTAACTTCAAATTTTCCGAAATAATTTAACTTCATGAAAATTTCCATCAAAAATGCTTTCGAATAATATATATGTACATTATGGGGGTTACCTCAAACGACTAAGCTGCTACGAAGCAATGAAGTTCCGTACATACACTTGTTGGTCAGACTATAGTCACATTTTTGCAAAACTCCCATATCTCACTTCTCAGAGTCTCTAAATTCAGGTAATCAGGTTATGTTATCGCTGCGCTGCAGGTTATGTTATGTTATTCAGGTTATGTTATCGCTAACGCTGCCCTTGAAATTTCTGAACGCCGCGAGAAAAGCAACCGCTTAGTTTTGGCATCATTGCCTTTGTGTCTAAATGTGTCACCAGACTATCAAGCGCAACAGGACAGAGCTCTTGTGAACAAAATTTGTGAAATGTCTAATGTTCCAACTACTAGTGTCTCGAAAATTTTCCGTGACGGACCGGTTTCGCCTACAAATCGTCAAATTCTGAAAATTGCCTTCACATCAACCACGGATCGGTCTGCTTTTTTCCTGTCGCTACCACAGTAGCGACAGGACCTTACATTTGATTTGCCTTAGCGAATTACACGTCTTACGTGTATTCACTTGGACAAAATTGTGTGTGTGTCTGTGTGTAAACCTACCGTTATGTGTGATCGTGTTTTGTGTTTGAGCTGGCCCAGGCGGCCAGCCAGCCAACTTTTGTTGTTGTTTTTGGTGTTGGTTTCTTGGGATACTGTAGGCCCAAAAATTACAAGTTTGGTGTTTTTAATTTAATTTAAGTGTTTTTTTGCTTTCACAGTACTTTCTTTGGCAAGTCTAAAATACGCAGACAGCTCCCTGACTTTTTAAGTTACTTACCTACTAATTACTAACTAGGTAGTTCATTTACTAAAAAATTAGCTTAAAGAGAAAACCACCGAAAATGTAACGTGCGCGCAGTTTATATATAAATTACAAAAGCTCGACATCGCAACTACCAGCTTAAATAAACGCGAAATATTCCAAGTTTAAGTTGTATATAAATTTAGTACGCTACACCTATGTGAATTTGATTTTGCTAAAAGTGACCATCAAAAGGTTGAGTGGGGGACACTACTATCTAAATAATGGTATCAGGGGGAGACTTTTATCCAGATGAATATGTCCGGTAAGGGGGATCCTTTTATGCCAAAAATTTTGCACACCACGAGTTGACCAAATTTGCCAAAAAAATAAAAATTAAAAACAAGTTGTTCTGAGGTTGTATTTATCGACCCTTTGGGGCGGTAGTTATGTAGCTTTCTGGACACTGGCACGGAAGCCCAGTCTTGCTTTTCCGCTTGAGTCTTGAGTCTCGTTTATGGGTCATTGCGAATAGTCAAATTTTATTATTCTTGCATGTTGTGACATGACAAAAAAGCTTACAGTTGGTTACTGGTACTTCCTTACCAAAAGTGGCGTGGTTTTGTTCTAAAGAACCAAGTGGATTTAAAAGGTAAAACTGGGTTTTCCTCAGGACAGTCTACTGACATTATTTACCTACAGCCGGCAAACTTAATGAAATTATCACTCCACAATCTGAACTTATGCACTATTAGTGGCGATTATTTTGTAATTTTGTCGTCTGAACGGACATAAGGCTGAAGCATGAACCGACCCTAATGCCAAAAAATTTTCCGATTGTTAGACATAACTACGGGTAGCGACAGGTTTAACTTCTTTTGAAGCAATTTCTTCCAAGTGACTTAGATTCTACCGAATATGATTTGCACTGAAAACTGCTGCTACTGGTGTAGACCGGAATACTGGTCGTGGCCGGGGATAAGAACTCCATAAATTTTGCATGAAATTGCTGCTTGTTGTCCCATGGCTCAAATATCCTGAAAACGTTGCCTGATTTTGCTCAACTGAAATACAAACCATACTGCCGGCCCGATTTGACCTATTTACAACGTGAAGCCAACAAAAAGTTGCAAGATGAAGTGAAGAAACGCCGCGAAAACAATGAAGATTGCCTCATCTACCAAAATAAGGTTATGCTTCGATCTGTACGTGATAATATGCGCAAAATTGCCCAAAACACGGTAAACTAGAGTCTTCTCAAGGTCTAGCCAATTGTAAAACTGTTGCGTGTACCCAAAATAAAAACTATGTTGATGTAATATATTTTAATGCTAGAAGTATCAAAAATAAATTGGCTGATCTGAAGTTCCTTTTTACTACGTTTCTGGGCAAAATCATTATTATTACTGAAACTTGGCTATCTTATGAACCAAATGCACTTTTTGAAACTAATACCAGCTATTCTATTTTTCGAGTGGATAAAAATTCTGAAAGTGGCAGAGGTGGTGGCATTGTTATTTTCGTTCCATCAGACCTTATGTGTTATGAGTTGATTTCTGTCTCAAATTTGTCACACCAAATTTGCCCACTAGAATTTGTAAATGGTCAAAACAAAGTAAAATTGTGCTCAGTTTATCGCTCACCAAGTTCTTTACCTTTTGCTGACTCTGAACTTTGTGATTTTTTGCTATCAAACTTACATGATGGAACTCCGGCCTGTATTGTTGGGGATTTCAATTTTCTAGGGATAAACTGGATCAATTTGATGTCATCTAATGCAGTTGAAGACCGATTTATTGATGTGCTGTCTGATATTGGTATGTATCAAACTGTGACTGTTCCTACCCGTGGCTTAAATATTTTGGATCTAATTTTTACAAATACTGACTTTCTACTCCCAAGATGGGACATTTCAGAGCCATTTTCAAATTCTGATCATAATATGTTACTGTTCCCTTTAAAACTAATGTTTTTACCTGTATCTGAGCCTAGATCTTTTCTAAATTTCAAAAAAATACACGTGGATTGCCATAAGTTTTTGTTTGATAGTTTTGCTCCTACTGTTTTCTCGACATGTGTATCCGTTGAAAGCTTTTGAAAAATCTTTATGGATATATTTTGTTTTACAGTGTCACAATTTGTACCAGTGTGCCAGATAAAAAAGCGCGAAAATCTGTCTGTAGGTCAGTAGAGACAAAAAAATTGCATTTGCGACAGTTTTCTATGTATCGTAAATATAAAAAAAACTGGAAATATCGTGCATTATGAAAAATGGCACCTTTTGGCTAAATTATGTAGACGATCAAAAAGATCTGACATTCATTACTACGAAAGCAAGTCGCTTGACACTTCAGATGTACGCTCTTTTTGGTCGTTCGTTCGAAATAAACTGACGGAAAAGCAATCAATTTCAGTTTTGAAAGATACAACTGGATCGGTAGTTTATGATGACCAGCATAAAGCAGATATGTTTAATGACTATTTTTGCTCTGTGTACTTAGTTGACGATGGTCATGTCCCAAATTACATCCGATCTAATTGTGCTGTTTAAAAACCGGTTATTTTCACCGGTGAAGTTGTTTTTCAGTATTTAAAAAAACTTCTAGGCAAATTTTGCTCAGGTCCTGACAAAATTCCTCAGGTTTTTCTAAAAAAGTTTGCCTCCGAGTTGTCTGGTCCGTTAGCCACAATTTTTACTGTCTCGTATCATACAGGTTTTTTGCCGACCATGTGGAAAACTGCGACAGTCACTCCTATTCATAAAAAAGGACCAACTTCTTCTGTAACAAACTACAGATCTATAAGTCTAACTTCTGAAGTTGTTAAAGTGATGGAGTCTATTGTGAGAAATGAAATGTTTCAGCATATTAATGCAAATTCTCTTATTTCCGCTGCGCAGCACGGTTTGGTTAGCAAAAAATCAACTGTAACTCAACTTTTGTCTTGTTTGAATGTTTGGACTCATGAAGTAGACTGCAAAAAATGTGTGGATGTATTTTATATTGGTATTGATATATTGATATCATCTTTTGACTGTGTATCTCACGAAAAATTATTACATAAGCTCCGATCTCTGAACTTTTGCCCTATTCTAATGAACTGGGTAGCAAATTATTTAAAAGATCGTCATCAATATGTCAAAATTGGGACCTCTTCCTCTAGTTTGAAACCTGTAACATCTGGTGTTCCACAAGGATCAATTTTCTCTTATTTCTACTATTTTTCGATTATATCACCACTGCTGTTCAATTTTGTAAAATTGAGCTTTACGCGGATGATGCAAAATTGTTTTTTAGTTTTCCCAAATTCACTTACGTAAATAGTTTAAAAAATGACATAGTATCGGTTTTCAATTGGGCAAAAAAAAGGCAGTTGAAAATCGCTTTGAATAAGTGTGTGCTTCTACATTTAGGTTTCGGAAATCCCCGTCAAACTATTCGCGTGCTAAATCACAATTTTTGTCCTGCGATGCTGTGAATGATCTGGGTGTTTTTGTCATTAACGATTTAAAGCCTTCTACTCATGTTAAACATATCGTCGTGGCAGCTACACGAATGGTTAACATTGTTTTTTTAGCATTTCAGTCGAGAAACAGACACTTTCTTTTGAGTCTTTTTAAATCATATGTTTTACCGAAATTAGAATATGCATCTGAGGTATGGTCTCCATGGTTAAAAAAAGATATTGCTGCTATAGAGAGAGTATAGCGTCGCTTTACAAAGCGGCTACCGGGTTTGTTTAATATGTCTTACACCGAAAGACTAGAAATCTTAGGATTAACTACTCTCTGATTGCGACGCTTGCATAAAGATCTAGTCCTAGTGTTTAAAATGAAAATGAATCAAGTTGATTTGAGCTTTGACGATTTTTTTGTTTTGTCTCCTTCTGAAAAAACACGAGGGAATTCTTCGAAAATTAAGGCACCTGTGGCTCGTTTGGATATTAGAAAATATTTTTCCACTAATAGAATGATTCGGGTTTGGAACTCGCTTCCACAATGTATAATCGACAGCAGATCTGTGACCGTTTTTAAACATAAGTTACGGGATGTAGATTTTTCTCCTTTTTTGGTTCCATCGCAAATTTAGTTTTCTTTCTTTGTCAATTTTGTGCTGTCTGTATTCCGTATATATCTTTCTTGTAAAGTTTACAGCTGAGCAGTCAGATTTTTTTTATGTTATACATAATATATGTATATATACTTTCCAAAAAATGAGACAAGTAGGCAAATTTTTTGTCTTACCAGTTTTGGGTAATATATACTGAAGTTTTTTGGTCCCCCTAGTTATAATTTTGATCCCAAAAATGTGTTGCATATATATTTTATTACGGTTAGGCTTCTAAAGATCTTTTAGGCCGCAGCCTAACCTCTCACCCGTTTTCTTTTGTGTTCGTTTAAAATGATCTGATAGTTTAGTTTTATGTCATTTGTTTCTTTGCTTCATTTGAAACAGTGTTGGTTTTTTTTATTCCGTTTGTGTTGTTTATTTTTCATCTTATACTAATGTTTTTATTGTACGTCTTTGTTGAAGAATAATTTTTTTCTTGGCGAGTAAACGCTTTCTTTCTTTTTTCTTTATCTGAATTTATCTGAAATTCCTGAGTCTAATAAATTTCTCCAAATAGAACCGATAAAAACATTTGAAAACACTGTGATCTATATAATTTACAAAAAATAGATTTCTCGGTTTCCCTGTCACAGGAAAACTATATAAGACAAAAAAATATCAGAAAAGTGAAATAAACTGAAGTGAACGGTCAGCCTTTTTGTGTCCATATTTTCGAAGTAAAAGAATCGTTTTCCGTTTCTTTTCCACCAAAGATCGACAAATTTCTGTCACTCTCTTATTATTCGGCTAGTTTTTTTGTCAAAAAGACGAAGTTTCGGCCACTTTTTTGTTGAATCATTTCCTTCAATTTTTCACTTTTTTCCTCTCATTTTTTTTGATTTCTTTCATTTAATTTCTTTAACTTTTTCGCGTTTTTTCTTGTTGCTTCACTGGAGCGAATGGAGTATAGCACCTGCAGGAAAGAAAAATATTTCAAATGTTCCAGCTATTGTCAAAAAGAAAACTGATTTCAGTATTTCACGAAACGTGGCTTTCCTTCGCGCAAGGCTATGCACAAATTTAAAAATTGTAAAACTAAGCCTAAGCCTCAGCCTAAGCATAACCTATCCTTAATACGAACGCTGGGACTAAGCCTAAGCCTAAACCTAAGTCCAAACCTTAGCCTAAATTTGAGCACTTTTGAAACCGCACACGCACACTCACACATGCATAGCCTTGCGAGAAGGAGAGCTTCAAACGAGACGTCATCAACAACATCTAGTACAAGCCAGTACATTTACAAGAACGCATGTACATGTAGAACGAGAACGTGCATGTAGATATTGACAGTCAAAATTGAAATTTTGACTAAACTTTAAGGCCATGTTTACATTGAGCTTTTTTTCGCCTTTTCCGGCTTTTTTCAGCTGCACGAGCAGCTGCAAAACTGCCGGAAACGGTGAAAAAAAGCTAGAGCAGCTGAAAAAAAGCTGAACTGCAGCGTTGTCATGACAACGCAGCAGCTAGACTATAGTGACCGCTTTGTCGGGTGTGTATATGTATGTCAAAAATAGCAAAATCTCGTGCAAAAATTTACTATTAATAAAGTCATTTTAGTACAGCTGATTATTTGTTAATTAATGTGGCACTCAAGGGAACCGACTTTGGCGTTTAATTTTTTTCAGCGACATTTTTGACCATAATATCTTGAAGAGAAGTTGTTCAAAATGAAAAGAGCTTTCATTTTATGTGCATATTACGCTAAGAAAAATTTTCAAATTTTTTTGACCTTTTTTGTACTCTTAACGAAAAGTTTTATAGCGATATAAATTAATTACTTATTTCACTAAAATGTGCGTTTTCTTAGCTTTAAATTGGTTTATTGAACATGGAAATATGTTGAAGCTCTTCTGAGCTATTTAGCTGCGAAAATAGCAATCCAAAAATGAATCACCTAAAAAGCTGATAAATCTCCCAAAATGTCAAATTTTTTTATTTATTTTCTTAAAAAATTGATTATGGCTTTTGGTAACTTTTTTAACGGAATTATGAATTACTAGGAAAGGTCTAATTTTTGAAAAAGTGAAACGTGTGGGCAAACCTCACATTTTTGCGTAGCGAAGTCGACTACTTTTTTTATTTAGCTCTTCGCTGCCGATTGGGATCAAGTTGAAATTTTGCACAATGAAAGAAAGAATATAAATGCAGACGTTGAATATTTTCGATTTTTAAATTTTGGCTCTCAGCACTTTTTCTAGCCGCGCAAACACAGCTGATTTTGGAAAAATAGATTTTTTAAAAAATCAATCGAAATCAAAAATCAAAGACTTTTGACGTCTAGATTTTTAAATGATCTTTCGATCTACACCAAGATCATCAAAATCAATTGAGATTTCGCAGAGCTATGTCAAAAATAAAATTAGTGTGAATAGGAAATTTGACATGGTCATAAAATTTGAGCACCTTTTGACATGCAATTAAAGTGGTATTGCTACTCACTGTATGAGTTTAGTTCCAAGTATGACTTTTTTGCTAGGTGGCGCTCCAAGAATTTGCATGTACTTCAAAAATTGTAATTTCTTACTTTTATGGTTATGTTAGAATTTAGCAAGGTGCGCGGTAACAAATTAAGCATTTTCCCAAAAGGATTTGTCTCAATTCATTTTTTGTGTCTCTCACGTGACTTGCGAAAACCCTATTCACAGGGCACACATAACTCAATTCAAACTCTATCCATTTGGACAATCTATACCTCAATTGTAAGGTTTTTAAACGTGTGGGATGATGAATTTTTTGTTTTTTGAATTTCATTCTAGATTTTGATTTATAACAATTTTTAACTATTTATACAACTTTAACACTAAGGGTGGAATTCTAGAAGGGTGATTAGCGAGTGACTAACTTAATCAGTCGCTAAACGTTCTTTCATTAGGTTTTGTCATTACGAATTCTACACGCTGAGAATAGACTTGCCTGATGTCATTCTGCACGCGCGGTATTCTTTTAATCACTGACTAACTTAATCACCCTTCTAGAATTCCACCCTAAATATCTCGCTTCAAAGTCCATTTATTGAAAAATTAAAATTCAGTCAGTTTCTTTAAGTTTTTTTCTATATTGTGTCTAAATTTCATGTCTCAACTCAAAACATGCGGTTTGGAATCTGTGCCCTTTGGCAAAAAAACCTTAGTTTTTTTATTAAAAAGTTGCTTGGCTTGTTGTATGTGTTTACTTTTCTGGCCGAACGGCTTCATTTGACAGACGCTTGCTTCAACTATGTTTGTCCATCTACCAAAAAAGAAAGTAATTTAGTTTTATTTCGATTGTTTGCGCACTTTTGGTAATAGTGGAAAAATATTCACAAAAACTCAAATTTTAGATTTTCGAAATTTTTCAATTTTTTTTATTTTGAGTTGTTCACATCAATCGACTCCTGAACACCTTGTGAGCAACTTTTCTTCAAGAACTATAGGTCGATTTTTCTCCAGAAAAAAATTCGCCAAAAAACAGATTCTCGAAGCCCCACCAAGGTGGCGCTCCTGAAATGTGTGAAACTTTTTCTTTTTTTAAAATTTTCTCTAAAAATATTTTTATATGATTTTTACTGCTCAAAGCTCAACTTCAAAAACACATAATGGCAATTTTTTCAAAACCCAGTACGATTGCTAAAAACCAAAATAACGTTTAACTAGAGAAGCACAACAGCTACACGTTGATGTATAATTTATGCTTATTCGTAAAGTTTGAACAGAGTTATCGTTTGCCGAAAATTTGCTCACGTTCGGTGTTCTGAGAGTCACGTGACATAATTACGTGATCTGAAAGTTTGCCGCAAGCGTTCTTTCATAGCATACTACGTATTAATATGGTAAAGTTTTACTTTGTGTACCTTTCTTCATAAGTTCTGAGGTAATCCCCGATTCCTGGAGCGCCCCCTTAACAGAAAAGTTTTTAAGTCTAAGGCACGGCCGTGTTTACACTAAGTTTTTTTCCAGCTGCGCAGCAGTTGAAAAAATGCTCGTTTTTTCGCTATTTTCAGCTATTTTCCGCTGCAGGAGCAGCTGAAAAAAGCTGGAACAGCTGAAAAAAGCGGGAGTTGCAGCTGCAGTGTTGTTTTGGCAACAGTTTAACGAATCTATAGTGACCGCCACACCTATTTGCTTTTTGGTTTGCCAACCTCCAGCGAAGTAGGGGTACAACACATTGTATTCTTTTTCCTGTTGTTTTTGTTTTTGTTTTTTTTCTCGTTAGCAAGCCTATCATCGGTTTTTGTTGCACCCCCATCTTGGCGATCCCTTGACCCCACGGGGGGCCGGGTCACGTGACTCCCAAAAAAGATGAAACACAAGGGGGGACCCTCGTGAACTTGAAATTTTTTTTAAGGATTTAGACAAAGACTTGTTTCTATGGGTAATTTTGGCCCGTGAACACAAATCTGGGGTTATTTTTTACCCAGGATCCCCCTGGACCCCCCTATAACCCCCCCAGGGTACTGTCTCAAGGGGGTCCTAAGGGGTCAAAATTACGAAATTGAGATTTTTATGTCTCTAGAGGTCCCTGAACACGAATCTGAGTTCCATTTTTTCTAGGACCCTCCTGGACCCCCTATGACCCCCTCAGGGTACCCCACTACTAGGGGGTCCTAATGGGGTCAAATTTTTGAAATTGAGATTTTGATGCTTCTAGGGGTAATTTTAGCCCCTGAACACAAAACCGAAGTCCATTTTTGCCTTGCACCGTCTTGGACTTTACTGCCGCGGTTACAGTAAAGGGTTGGCTGCCAAGAATGGAGGATTTTTTGCTGAGAATGGAGGATCCTCTATTCCTCTGCTTAAAATAGAGGGTCCTCTGCCTAGAATAGAGGGTCCTCTGCCTAGAATAGAGGGTCTTCTGCCAAGAATAGAGGGTTCTCTGCCTAGAATAGAGGGTCCTCTGCCTAGACTATATGGTCCTCTCCTCTGCGCTCTGCCATACCGAAGGGTCCTTTGCCAAGAACGGATGACTCTCTGTCTAGCACTGGGTTCTTTGTCTTTAGAGGGTTTTCTGCTTAAAATAGAGGGTCCTCTCGTCGTCTGCCTAGAATAAAGGGTCCTCTAACTAAAATAGAGGGTCCTCGGTCTAGAAAAAAAGGGTCTTCTGCCTAGAATAGAGAGTCCTCCGTCAAGAACTGAGGGTCTTCTGCCTAAAATGAGGGTACCCTGCCTAGAATAGAGGGTGGTCCCTTACCGGTCGGCAACCCGTTGTGGCCTACTGGCGATTTTTCCCAGTTACCGCAGCTTTTTTTAAGCCGCTGGAGAAGCGGAAGAAAGCTGAAAATGTCAAAAAAAGCTCGAGCCAACACAACACACAACTAAACACAACTTGATTCTCCGGCCAAGGCTGAGCGTAAGGCAATTTTCGTTTAACGTAAAAATTTTCTTCCTACTGTACCGTGCGTAGAAAAGTTCCCTGTTTGTCGGCTTACGACGAGCTTCATCGTTCGCGAAAAGTGACGAAGCTTTGCGAAAAGTGACGAACAAAAAATTATCAGTTTTTCAGTTTTTTTACATTGAAAATGTGTTTTGGAGCGCTTTTACAAAAAATTTTTGTTCGTCACTTTCTGTCGGGAAATTCCCGATAATGTGTATGTGTGTTCTCGTGTGCTGCGTAATTTGTGTTTATGTGTGCGTATGTGTGTCGTTGTATGCAGCTGTACGTATAAACGCATACCGCAAATGCATGCGTATGTACGAGCAGCTCATTTGCATATTGACTGCCGGCTGCCTAGTTTTGTAACTGTCTGGAATTAATGTTGGTTGAATTGTGGTTGCAACCGTCTGGATTTTGGTGGTGTGACTTGTTTTTGCTCGTCTCGTGGGGAAGTGTTGGCGAAGTTTGTATGGTCAAGGGTGATTTGTTTGTTTTGTTCCTGCCTGGTGGCGGTTGGACAGTGCGAAAACTTGCTTGGGTTTTTGTACCTTCTCGGTTACTGTTAACGTTTGTTTTGTATTGTTAGTTTGCTCTTGGTTGGACTCGCGGTTTATCAATAAACTGTTTTATTCCACGTCGCTTTGTGTTCACTCACTTTCACTATCGTGTGTGCCTTTGATTGTAACGATTTGACTATGCATTATTGTGGTGATACTTTCGTGCATTGGGACCGCACTCTTCCCATAGGGAAGGGAAAGTCCCAGTGATTGTCGATTACGGGAAATACTGTTGGCCCCATATTTCTATACAGTCCACTTTGCTCGTCGATGGGCCCAAAATTTTCCCACATGGTCCTCGGAGCCGGATTCAAACCAGCGAATTTCTTTTTCGACACGGGCGCATCTCGTTCATTTATCAGTGAACAGAAGTGTCGTGAACTTAATTTGGCGGTTACGCGCACTGAGCGGCTTTCTGTGTCTACGTTCCAGAACGCTAGTCCCCAAACCATGGAGCACAAAATCGTCGAGTTTCGCGTCCAGTGCCGAGACGGAACGACGCTTACTGTCGTCGCTAGCGTCATCCCAACTATTACTAGTCCCATACTGAAGGTCCCTTTGGGGCCTCCAGGCGCTGTCATTCCTGCCTGGGCCTTAGCTGAGCCACCTGTCGACCGCCCAGAGCTCATGAACATTGACATTCTCATTGGCATGGACTACTATTATAGTTTCATTGCCGGTGAGCGCATTCAGGCTGGCCCCAATTTGTGGTTTCTGAATTCGAAGGATTTATCGCAACGGGTCGAGTGCCCACCGACGAAACAGGGCCTGAAACTGTTGCGGTTATTGCCGCTCCAGCCTCGGTTGCTGGTATTTCACTCGCTCAAACTCATAACTTTCCTCCCATAGGGGGGAAAGCTCAGGTCACTATGAATGGGGATCCTACTGCCTGCTGAATCTGCCGGCTTTCATGGCTTATTATTGCTCAATGTGACGGGAACATTTCTCGATTGCTCGCTATTGTATTTTAGAGTTCCTTCTCTCAGAGAAGGTCTCCTCTTCCTTGGTCGCATATTCGACACCTATTTGGACAACTATTTGGACCCCCTGCGCCCAACCTCCCCTGGAGAGTGTCGGGAAATTCCCGATAATGTGTATGTGTGTTCTCGTGTGCTGCGTAATTTGTGTTTATGTGTGCGTATGTGTGTCGTTGTATGCAGCTGTACGTATATACGCATACCGCAAATGCATGCGTATATACGAGCAGCTCATTTGCATATTGACTGCCGGCTGCCTAGTTTTGTAACTGTCTGGAATTAATGTTGGTTGAATTGTGGTTGCAACCGTCTGGATTTTGGTGGTGTGACTTGTTTTTGCTCGTCTCGTGGGGAAGTGTTGGCGAAGTTTGTATGGTCAAGGGTGATTTGTTTGTTTTGTTCCTGCCTGGTGGCGGTTGGATAGTGCGAAAACTTGCTTGGGTTTTTGTACCTTCTCGGTTACTGTTAACGTTTGTTTTGTATTGTTAGTTTGCTCTTGGTTGGACTCGCGGTTTATCAATAAACTGTTTTATTCCACGTCGCTTTGTGTTCACTCACTTTCACTATCGTGTGTGCCTTTGATTGTAACGATTTGACTATGCATTATTGTGGTGATACTTTCGTGCATTGGGACCGCACTCTTCCCATAGGGAAGGGAAAGTCCCAGTGATTGTCGATTACGGGAAATACTGTTGGCCCCATATTTCTATACAGTCCACTTTGCTCGTCGATGGGCCCAAAATTTTCCCACATGGTCCTCGGAGCCGGATTCAAACCAGCGAATTTCTTTTTCGACACGGGCGCATCTCGTTCATTTATCAGTGAACAGAAGTGTCGTGAACTTAATTTGGCGGTTACGCGCACTGAGCGGCTTTCTGTGTCTACGTTCCAGAACGCTAGTCCCCAAACCATGGAGCACAAAATCGTCGAGTTTCGCGTCCAGTGCCGAGACGGAACGACGCTTACTGTCGTCGCTAGCGTCATCCCAACTATTACTAGTCCCATACTGAAGGTCCCTTTGGGGCCTCCAGGCGCTGTCATTCCTGCCTGGGCCTTAGCTGAGCCACCTGTCGACCGCCCAGAGCTCATGAACATTGACATTCTCATCGGCATGGACTACTATTATAGTTTCATTGCCGGTGAGCGCATTCAGGCTGGCCCCAATTTGTGGTTCCTGAATTCGAAGGATTTATCGCAACGGGTCGAGTGCCCACCGACGAAACAGGGCCTGAAACTGTTGCGGTTATTGCCGCTCCAGCCTCGGTTGCTGGTATTTCACTCGCTCAAACTCATAACTTTCCTCCCATAGGGGGGAAAGCTCAGGTCACTATGAATGGGGATCCTACTGCCTGCTGAATCTGCCGGCTTTCATGGCTTATTATTGCTCAATGTGACGGGAACATTTCTCGATTGCTCGCTATTGTATTTTAGAGTTCCTTCTCTCAGAGAAGGTCTCCTCTTCCTTGGTCGCATATTCGACACCTATTTGGACAACTATTTGGACCCCCTGCGCCCAACCTCCCCTGGGGAGTGTCGGGAAATTCCCGATAATGTGTATGTGTGTTCTCGTGTGCTGCGTAATTTGTGTTTATGTGTGCGTATGTGTGTCGTTGTATGCAGCTGTACGTATATACGCATACCGCAAATGCATGCGTATATACGAGCAGCTCATTTGCATATTGACTGCCGGCTGCCTAGTTTTGTAACTGTCTGGAATTAATGTTGGTTGAATTGTGGTTGCAACCGTCTGGATTTTGGTGGTGTGACTTGTTTTTGCTCGTCTCGTGGGGAAGTGTTGGCGAAGTTTGTATGGTCAAGGGTGATTTGTTTGTTTTGTTCCTGCCTGGTGGCGGTTGGATAGTGCGAAAACTTGCTTGGGTTTTTGTACCTTCTCGGTTACTGTTAACGTTTGTTTTGTATTGTTAGTTTGCTCTTGGTTGGACTCGCGGTTTATCAATAAACTGTTTTAGTCCACGTCGCTTTGTGTTCACTCACTTTCACTATCGTGTATGCCTTTGATTGTAACGATTTGACTATGCATTATTGTGGTGATACTTTCGTGCATTGGGACCGCACTCTTCCCATAGGGAAGGGAAAGTCCCAATGATTGTCGATTACGGGAAATACTGTTGGCCCCATATTTCTATACAGTCCACTTCGCTCCTCGATGGGCCCAAAATTTTCCCACACTTTCCGGCCAACATTGGTCATTCTGCTACAACTAGTGTTTGTGAGTGGCCGGAATTTTCGGTCGGCCGGCCCAATAGTCGCCGGCCGGCTCCGGCCGGCCGACCGGCCGAAAAAAGCTGGCGCCGGCCGGCCGGGTAAAGCCGACCGGCTAAAATCTGCCAGCCGGCCGGCCAGTCGAAATCGGTCGGCCGGCCGGTTAAAAACACCGGCGGGCTAGCCAAATTCGACCGACTGACAACATTAAGCCCGCATAACAATCTGGCAGGCTAAGTTATTTCAAAATGACACTCTTAGTTTCGGATGAATTGGTTTTATCCAAAAATTCGGCCGCTCCGGCCGGCCGGCTTTTACGGGCCGACCCGCCGGCCACAGCCGGCCCGGCCAAAACGGCCGGAGCCGACCCGCGGCTCACGCGGCAGGTCACCAACTCTAGCTGCAGCCTACAGCCCATACGCTCCAGTGTGACTTAAGGTGGTAGTTAGTTTTCGAAGTTTTTGCAATAATTCAAAAAATACTTGATCGAACATAATCAAACTTGACACAGACATTGTAAATGTACACAACATTATTTGAGCTTAGTTTGAAATTGATTCTTACTTTTACGGCTATTTTATGGCTCAAAAAACAAGATTTTTTTGTGTATTTTTCGAAAACTTGGAAAATTGTTTGTAAATTTTTGTGGCTCCTACGCTACTCAGAAACGCCATTCGAAAAAGGTCTAACCCGTTTTATTTTAAGAATATTTTCAGCTAAAATATAATATATTTCAGTAAGTCGTTCTAGGCGACCGGTAACTTTTTTCAAGTTTTTTAACACCAATTCTGAATTCTCAAGCCAATATCGCAAATTACAGATAACCGTTTGACACCATAATTTACAAGCATATAGTCCCTTATGTATCTATTCTATCTGGAAAATTTGGTAGGTGTATGTTATAGCAGCCCAAAGCCTTTTGGCAGTTTTAGTAAACCACTTAAAAAATTCCAAATTTTATTCAAACTCATGAAATGACGTTTTTTACGCGTTTTTCAGCCATTTTTTCAGCGGTTAAGGACAAACTGTGCCTAGTGTAATATTAAATGACCCCAACTAAGCCCTAGTTAACTAAGTTTGAAATTTCTAAAAAATCCGTCATTTCTGAGCACAATGAGTGATTTTAGTTGAAGTAACGAATATCCTGATGGGTTCATGGGAACGCAAAGAAAACAAACTTGACCGTAGCCAAATAAATTTCCCCGATACCTTTTTTGAATTGAGTGAAAAGGTTGAATATTTTTTCAGTTAGAGCCCACCAAAGTCATGAAAACTGCCTTTTCTTGACTTTTTAGTAAAATTTGGGGCAAACTTTTGATCATAAAATGGCTGATCTGAAGTTTCTCCCTAGCTAAGATTTAAGTTAATCTGATTTGTGGATCCACTGCCAGTACCAGTTTCGCATTAAAGTTTCCGTAGTTTTTACACCTTGCTTCGATGCCGTTATATCTCAGGACGGGATTATTTACCCCGGTGCAAATTTTCTGGTTAGAAAATTTGCACCGGGGTAAATTTTCTGGAGGAAAAATTACACAGGGGAAAAATTCTTACCGTGACACCGCCGGGCGGCTTACGCGGCCAGTCACACACAAACACTGTATTTAGTGGCTATTTTTCGCTATTTGCTATTCATGTGATCTATTGGACAGTTGGACGATGCTATTTTTGCTATATTGTGCAAACAAACACATCAAGACGAGCACGAGACAATATGCGTTGCTTTCTCTTAACCAGTAGGTAACTACCCTTCCTCCCCTCCTATTGTTGATTGATAGTTCATCTGCATCGAGCAAACCGGTTTAGGGTCCATTCATATTCATACTTCTATACAGACATTGGGACATACGGGCAAACGGACGAACGGACATCCGGACAAAATGAACGGCAGAGCGGCCGTTTGATTCATATATACTTTCGTCCATTCAGCCGTATTCCCGTATGTCCGTACTCCGCTCATCCGTTCTAAACGGCAAATTTTAACTTTGTCCGTATGTCCGGCAAATAAATTCTATTCAACTTTGCCCCAAATTGTTGGGCATACGGACAAATGGCTCAAAAGTACGAATCGCACCTTTGTCCGTATGCCCTGCCCGTACGTACACCCGTATATCCCAATGCCCGTTTGCCCTAAAAAGTATGAATTGAAAAAAACGGACGAAACGTGCTTTGTCCGTGCGCCCTATGTCAGTTTGTCCGTACTCCGTATGCCCTTCTGAAGTATGAATCGATCCTTAGCAGTCGAGGTTTGGAAACTTCGCTACGTCGCAGGGGTTCCTCCATGATAAGTCCATTGGGGTTAGTGATGTTGGGCACGATCTTACATACGACTTCTGAGTTCTGATGACCCTAAATTCCGGTACATTGTTTTCCTTAAAACCATAGCGAGAGGCACAAGGATAATTTTCAGTAAAGCCAATGTGAAGCATTGGGGGAACCGTTTTGTCTATGTGCATACGAATTAGACCTGACCCAAATTTTCTTTGTTTATAAAATTGGCTAATTTGGCTTCATAGTTTTCTTGGAATTGCTCAAGGACAAAACGATAGAGACAAGGATAAGGGCGAGTATGAGCCGGGTTTAAAAAAGGGCAAACAAAACTGCTTTGAACTCGAATGTACTATTCGAGTTAGCTGACGACGTAAACAGCCCACTATTGACAAAAGTAACGACCATAGACGCACATAGGGGGGGGGGTAGGGGGGGGCGACCACCCCCCCCCCTGAGGGGGGTCGGCACCCCCCCTCAGACATCCGGCACCCCCCCCTCAACCCCCCACCCCCCTCTGATGGTCGGAAAAGTGACCCAAAAATGCGTAAAAAATTGAAAAATTGCAAAAATTTTTCGCCTGCGGCCAAAAAAGTACCCCAAAAATGAGTTGAAAATCGAAAAATTGTGAAAAATTTTCGGCTGTCGCCGAAAAATAGCCAAAACTAGGGACCACCCCCCCTTCCGGCAGGGGTCGGGCACCCCCCCTCGCCGATTCCCCCCGTGCATCTCTGGTAACGACCTCCATTCAGATTTCACAGCCAGCGTCAGGGTCGATAAAAAATAAGAATGAAAAAGTAATGAACCGAAAGAGTATAAGAACTAATAGCTACAAACTTAAAACAAATGCCGTTTAATTCTACGAATAAAAAGCAAGAAAACACTGACTGAACACACAAAATGAATACGAGTATGCGGCAAGCACAATGAAATCATAGTAAGCCAAACCCACGCGCAGACAAAGCTAAATAACCAGCAAACCATGAATACTAAGGTCTGACCAGAAGTTGCTGAACCCCGAGGCAAGACACGTGGCGTGATTTTTGTGACTATATATACTCGCTGTACTCTTGATGCTTGCATTTCGTTCTTTTCGTAATCAAATAGCGTGTTTCTTTTTGTCTCAGGGTCCATTACTTTTTGGTCAGACTTTAGTGTTTCGGACGCGGTCAAAATTTGACCGTGGACCTAAAGTATGAATCAAATTTTAAGTTTCCAAAGGATCTCAAACAAATCTGTCTCGTCTCCCTATCTTTTTAAGAAAATTATATTTCGATTATATCCCAATTTTGGGATACCTTACAATTTCTTTATAAAACTAACAAGAAATAGAACATAATTTAGGATAAATTAAAGAATAAAAAGCAAACCAGGTCCGAAAATGCACAAACAATAAAACTATCAATTAAGCTTAAAAATACTAAAATACGTAGCAAAAATGAACTTTTCTTGTCACAATATCTTGATAATTTGACAAGCTTAATTCTACTAAAATGTCCTGATGTATATCTGTCTTATAATGCACCAAATTGAACAGCGAATTAAAAACTATAGTCTCGACTTCATTACGGAAATATCAATCAAAATGCAGGCTTGATAGCGGCTGACCTGTTGACTATAATGAGGAACGAGAGGGTCTCAAAAAATTTGTTTCAAGGAACGTCAATAAAAAAATGATCCTTGTTGGGCCTCGTAGACCGGTTAAACAGTTAGCGCGTAAACCATAAAAAACGCCCTGAACCCCCCAGGCCCAGACCGGTTTTAAATCCTAAAAAACGTCCTGATTTTTTGGCTGAAATCAAATCAGCTGCCCCGTTGACGGTTGAGCTTACAGCTGCCCAGGGGGCGAGGCCTCCAGTAATTTGTTCAGTAGCCCCCCCCCGCGAAAATTGGTATCTGCCACATATGAGATGTCATCCTTTTCTATTTCTCTCTCGGGTGTCCCACTGTTTTTCATGTAAATCCAGAAAAAACCAACACAGGAATAGTCTGCGACCGTAGGTTTGTATGTATATCATGTAAGCAAAATTATTCGAGACAGCCAAAAACGACACACCACGCCAAAACTATACAGAATACATTCCTCTGTAAATATTATGCAAATTAAGAAATTGTACCACAAGTACAACCAAATCATAAGTACACAAAATGAAGAAAATAATAGGTTTTTCACACCAAGTTCACACATACAAATTAAGGTGGTAGTTGTGAAATTTCGACGATAAGTGCTCACAACTATTTCTAAACTTTCAGCAGATATATTTTTCAAAATTACACTACAATTGTAATTTTAAGCACTACGTTGGCTTACATAATAGTGGGCCAACGCATTACCTAGTTTGAACCTGCGCGTTTTGAATGTGAAATTAAACTTGTGTACTTTTTTTATCTAGTCAATACTTTCATTAAGTCACCTCGTTCTAGCAGTTGTTTCAAAAAAATCTTTCACTGACATGTGAGATATCACTTTTCTCATTTATACCACCTTAAAAGAGTAAGGTTAACTGAATATACTTTATAAAAAATAATATGCTATAAAACAAAAAAAATCCTGTCAAAGCACACCGAAAAAAGTTTTCCAGACATTTCACAAACGGAAATCAAAATAATTTAGAAAAAAAAGGAAAAAACAAAATCGTAATCAACTTTTAACTCTGAGCCTATATGTTTGTCTAAAACCTAAACTATATAACATGACATTACTGATCGTATTTTGTACATACCACCCTAACCTTGTCAATAATACGAAATAAAACAATTAATACAGAAATATAAAAATAATACAACTTAACAGAACGCGTAATATCAGCACATGAACGCGAAAATCTCAAAATAACCAAATAAACCAAAATTCATTGCAAAGCTGAGGAAAAATTTGGACAATGGGTTTAGGTGGCTTATCTTAAATTGGATTTATCTAATGCAGTATTTTAATCTATATAATCCGATAAATCTAATTTAGACAAGGCCGACCAAAACAAGGCCAGATTCCCATCAGAGAACTAAGGGCCAAATCCTAAACTGGATTAAACGGATTAGATTAAATTTTACTTTGTCAATAGCTCATGAAATCGACTATTACTAATTCGTACGAAACTTGGAGTAGCTAATGTTTGTAGCACCTTTTTAGTTAGTTATTTAGTTTGTTAGCAATTTTGTGCACAAGTGGAAGTTGTTACACATATTTGCTAAGGAAAGTTCTGTGAGACTTAATTTTTGATGTCATTCGTTATTATTGGTAAACAAATTTAATCTAATCTGCGTAATTCATTCTAGGAATTGGACCCAAACCCGAATTGAATTTCTAGTGGTATCTGAATCGCAAAACAACTTAATCTACGACAAATAATAATCAGAAATAATAAAATGTAACAATAGGACATTACAGCAAAAACAAAACACAAACGAAGATAAAATTTTAGAAACTTGGTACCAAAATTAAGACAATGCAAAAGAACAGCAATTAAAAATAAACTACTCAAGACAGTCGAAGTAAGTCGAATTAGAAACATAATAACGTAGTGTACAAGAAAAAACAAAACGAAAAAACAAAGCCCTGCTATTGAACATAATAATACATATTAAAAATTTGAACTAAAAAAATCAGACGAAAATAAAAAATCAAGATGTTTAGGACAAAAATTATTTGTGACTAAAATTTTGGTACAAAAGTAGTATTTATATAACGTAAAGCAATAAACAAAGAATGCACTTTTTACCGAAAATTTTAG
Source organism: Trissonchulus sp. WLG1_4 (assembly GCA_030248245.1). NCBI lineage: Eukaryota > Metazoa > Nematoda > Enoplea > Enoplida > Ironidae > Trissonchulus > Trissonchulus sp. WLG1_4. Next base: position 37,793 of record JASANF010017173.1, read on the forward strand.
TTTTTATCGAAAACTAAATTCACTAATTTTTGCTAGAACTGTTACCAGTTATAAATTTCATAACTATGTAAATATTACTTTAGCGGTATAATATTAATACTTCTGCACTCAAAATGATTGTCAACATTCAATATTTGTCCATAAACACTAAAAAACGAAATAATATCACTAAAGGAGTAGGAATAAATAACCAATAAATGATATCAGAATTAAATGAATTGGTTAAATATATCACAAGTTTATTTAAAGATTAAGGACTGAGAAATAAGGAAATAATCACGACGTATTATTATGTAACACAGTATTTGCAAATTAAAGCAATGAAGGGCTAAGAATCGCACATGGAACGGACTTTGAGAGAATACTGACAAACACAGGGCAACAAGGGTCGATTTACACTAAGCGAAGCAAACGATATTTAGGGTCGATTCATACTTACAGCCGTATGTCCGTTCAGCCGGAAAAATCACACCTTAAGCTGAGCTAAAGTCCGACCAAAAACTTCCGACCCCAGGGATAAAACCAGACAGGTACTTGCTGTACTCTTGGTCTTGGTGCCTGGAATTAGTTGTTTTCATAATAAAATTCCGTGTTCTTTGGTCTCACGGTTCAGCATATTTTGGTCAGACTTTAACATATTATTAGTGCTGTGCCACTGGCGGTCCCAGACTTCGATTTCGGGGGGGGGGCGGAGGTCTGAAGAAATTTTTTGACTTTTTATAATAGTGTTTTTCAGCTTTACGCTAATTTGTTATAGCCGCAGCCATATCAAGGGCAATGAATTGAGGCTGTTTGTAGTAAAAACCAGTGGTGTACGCAGGAAAAAGTGGAGAATTTTTCAATTTTTAGGTTGAATTTGGTCAACTGGAGACGTATCAGAAATTTTTTTCTGACAGGAAATTGAAACACATGATGGGAACGTCACATCAGACAGAAGACAGTGTATTACACAACTAAATGCAGCACAATATGCTCGTGTAGACATGCAAATGCAGCATAATGTACTCATGTATACGTGTATATATAAGCTTTGATGAAAGATAATAACAAGGAATAGTAAGCCACAGAGTTGCAGGGGTCTTGGGGCGGCAGCCCCCAGGAAAAAATTGGGGGAAATTTTTGATTTTTAGGCCAAATTTGGTCAATTGGGGACGCATCAGAAAATTTTTTCGGCCGGACCATAAAAACCAAAGGGGGGACCCTTGTGTAAAATTTCAGTCGGAAGAAATTTCGGGGGGAGGCGGCCGCCCCCCCCCGCCCCACCCCCCTGGGACCGCCCCTGTGCTGTGCTTACTTCGTAATTTTACCGACTGAGCGGACATACGGCAGTAAATATGAATCGACCCTTGTGTAAAAACATCACGCCATTCATACTAAATAGCTGACAGTCATTCATACGGTATAAATCTATGAAAACTTCACGCGATGACGTCCGAGTCCGTTTGCCCTGCTTAAGTGTGAATCAACCTCTGGGACAAATAGTCATGAAAAAAAGCAAAACTTATATATAGCTTCAAAAAATTTTACCCAGAACTTTTTTGACGTAAAGAATTGTTACTGACTATTTATCCCTAAATATATAATATCGCATCCAACAGTACATTGCATTTGAATAGTATCGCGAACGGTGCATTTCATTCATATTTCACCAAATTACAAGGTCAAGTCACAAGTCAAATTTAGCGCTATTTAACTGTCAAATAATTCAAATACATATAAAACTAAAATCTTATGTTTATCAAAAATTTCAATTCTAAAATGGTAGTGTAATAGTGCAAAATGAAATCGCAAGCCGTACAGAACGAACGCCACAACTACAAAAAGCTCATCGTACAAAGAAAGCACAAGTTACAAGAGAATGTCGCTTTCTACTACAAAACATAACCAGCCGATATTCACAAACCAATGACTATTACGACCAGCACACATAAATTGGATTAACTGGATTAGATAAATTTTAATTCTTTTTCAAAATTGGATTTAACGGGTTTGATTGTAACTTTATTTGGTTAGTAAAAATGTATAAGATAAAGTCAATATGGCAAAACAGGCGGCTCAAACATACATGCATGAGAGGGGCGCACCCCCGGGCCACCCAAAACGTAACACAATCGTCTGTTGCGTTACTGAAATCTAAACCGTTAAATCCATTTTGAGTGAATTAGTCACTAGTCATAAGGTGGGTGAAAATAAATCATTAGAATCTACTTTAAGCAATTCATAAAAAAACACTTTGAGGAAAAGTAAATCAGACTGGACAAAAAAGCGACCATGTTTCGACAAAAAACCGACGCAAAAGGAAAACACGTAATATTTACGGACGAACTTGAAAACATTTTTAACTTTAATTGCCGTTTTGGACCGATTCATGCTTTCAGCGTGCCAAAGAGAATTACAGAAAACTTGACACTTCAAGCAAAAAATACAGCTGCAGTGCTTGAAGTAGCGTTATTTTCTGTTTGTTTTTGTGCGATAACTCAATTCATTTACAGCCGTATGCCGTTCAAACGATACATGAAAAAAACTGCGCCATCCTATCCGCTTATTAGCTGGCATATTTTTAGGCAAAATTTTATGGGGGGGCGTCGCAAATGGGGGGGGCGCACCAAATTCACGATAAAACACTATTTTTACACGAAAAATTGGTTATTATACGTTAAATACGTTATTATAGCTATACAAATACTAAATTTAGCAAAAAAGATCCCAAAAACTCGACGAACACGACGTCGCTACTGCTAAAAAGTAGCTAAAACGTCCTTTTGGAAAAAATTTTGTTCTATGGGGGGGCACCCCATCTGAAATGGGGGGGGGGCGACCAAAGTGGGGGGGGGGCTCCGGACCAAATGGGGGGAGCGCCCCCCCCCACTAAAAATATGCCAGATTAGTGGCGTCATTGTTTTGCAAATGTGCCGGTTGAACGGACATACGGCTGTCATAAGTCGATCTATGGCTAAACAAGTCCAGTGTAATAAATACCATACATGTATTAATAAGATTTACATTAGCTGCCATTTTAATCCCCAAATAGCTTCGAGAGTAGAAAAACTTTCTATCTAAACAAACCCGGATATGCAGAACCAATTTGTTTTCAAAGAAAACACTCGAAATGAAATTTTAAATTAATAACAAACAAGCCAATTTTCAAACAGGATAGCATAATAATATACCACAAATTATGACGAATGATCCCTGAGTGATACAATTTACAAATTACTTAAAACCAAAATTTTAAATAACTGTAGCACTTTTTAAGCAAAAGATAATCTGGAAAAAAGAAAGTGTTCATAATTTTCATAAGTGCTGCGTACAAGCCAAAAGTATAACAAGCATGGTATAATTATATAATAATTAGATTAGATATAACTACATCTAAAAAAACACAAATATGAAAAGTATATATAATATTTACCAGGTAAAACAATAGTATGCTACTGAGTTCATAAAATATACACAGAAAACCCCTCCCATCAGAGCAGACAAGACGTAAAACATACTCTTAAAATCATCTGACCACACAAAAACTGCTAGCTAAAAGTCAGATGACGTGTTAATATAAAAAATGCACTGGACCTAAGAGTCTAAGACATTTAGTAAGACTACTCTTGTATCAAAATTAGATTAAAATTTTTTAATTAAATCCCAAAAAAACTTGTTCACGTACACGCAAACTACACAGAACTACAAGCATAGCATAACCGTATAGAGATAAACAGTGACATACATAATAAACATATATATACTTAACAATAAAAACAGAACAGCCAATTCATAATAACAATTATGAAATTGATACAAATACAGTTCACAAGCTCACAACAGTGCAATTAAGACTGTATTTGCATCAAACACAAAAACACACTGCGCTTAATTAATATTCCAATCCAAATATCGTGAACACTCAGGAAGGGGGCGCGGTCACCTTTCTGGGGCGGCAACCCTTATGAATATTTTACACTATTTCAGGAGATAAAAAATAGACTAGTTGTTTTTAACCAAATACAAAAAAATCGAGTTTTGTATATTTCACAGTTTGGTCGGGATTAATAAAGTCGTGTTAAAATTTAAAGCTAAACTCTCATTTTCTAATAAAATAGGATCATTGTAATGAAAAATTATTGCATATTTTTCACAATCAAGAATTTCACCTAGACAGGCTTTACTTTCAACACCTTTTGTCAGTCCCAGCCATTCTACAACCACATTCAACAATAAATTCATATTCCCAAAAAACAGTCACCTGTCACTCAAACTCAAAACAGATCAATATCAGAACACAAGTTCACATAATTAATCAATAATATACCACAGTAGTATATTATATAACTCCACAAACACATTATTTGTCCACATAATATTATTCCTGTGACCAAATGGTGTCCATCTCGGCCGGATTATCATCATAATCCCAAAGTTATAGTCACTGGATTAGCACTAATCCCCTTAATCCCCCCCCACTACATTTTGCGGGTGTTTTGTGTCTTGAAGGAAACCTGCAGCACTCTGTTGCCCAGGGCAGTGCCGTGTAGATGCGTGATGGCTAGCAGGGCGTCTTCGTAGTTGGCCATGGTCACGAAGCCAAAGCCTTTGCATTTGTTGGTTTGGAAATCACGAATTACCTAAAAGTAGACAATCAGGCATTTTGAATTAAAAAGTCGATTCATACTTATAGGGCCTTATCCAAAATTGGATTCAACGGATTAGATTTAAACAGGGTTTTTTTCAAAATCGGCACTGTGTAAATGCTGTGTAAATTAAAAATTTGCTGTGTAAATTGAGGGTGTGTTGTGTAAATTTTTGAAAGTGTTTATTTTGGCATATTTCAAGTGAAAAATCGCTTTTTTACACTTAAAACAACACACTTTGACTTTGCGATTCTAACTACGAAAATAAAAAAATGAAGCAAGAGAACAGGATACCCTGTACAGTGTGCACCCTAGCAGTGGCGTGCCCAGAAAAATATTTCTGCTGGAGAATGACCGTTCCATTTTTTGTAATGGGTTAAAATGCTCTTTTTAGCTTTACAATTCGCATTACAAACGCAAGATCACTAGGCCACAACGGGGTCTGGGGGCGGCGGCCCCCACGAAAATTTTTATTTTTAGGCCAAATTTGGTCAATTGTCAACGGAAATTTTCTTTGACTGGCGAAAAAAACCAAAGGGGGACCCCGTCTAAAAAATTTGGCATAAGGCAGAACCCAGTAGAGATGATTTTTTGGTCAAAAATAAGACTTATTCGCGTTAGCACAAAGAGGTCGCGGGCAGCCCTCGCCACTTCGCGATTTTTTGGAATTATTACTACCAAAATACGCGGTTTTATCAACTGTTGGGGGAAAATAGGGTTGTGTACATCAGTGTGTATTTTTATTTTTCGCTGTGTAAATTAGGCGTCCGATGTGTAAATACACCCTATTTTACATAAAAAAATAACCCTGGATTTAAACTAATTTTGCTAATATCGCAGCACAAAATGAAAATAGACGGCTGAAATTTGGGTCCACATGACTCACATACAGTACCTCGGTGTGTGCCAAGTTTCAATAAGTTACGTTCAACTGACGCTGCGGTATTGACGAAATAAAGTTAAATCTAATCCGATAAATCCAATTTTGGATAAGACCCATAGCCAGCCGTATGTCGCTTCGACCAACAATATTGTGACAATTTTTTGCAAAAACACTGCTGGCGCCCACGCTAGAGCAATGCCTAAAAAGTAGCTGAAACCATTCAGTCAATTTTTTGCCGATTGCAGCACTTGACAAAAATCTGTTAATGTCACTTCCTTAATCCGATTAAAAACTAATACCTCATATGGCCAGTTCTTATACCCAACACAATAATACGATCACTACTTAGTCTTATAGAATAAAAGTGGACAAATCTGCAGCAAGATGAAAGTACGTACTATGCTATCAATCCAATCATTAACAGTACTAGTATAGTATCAAGAGTACAGTAATAGTATTACTACTACTTAACTAACTCCTAATCCAACCCGCTTATTATCAACTACCAGGCAGGACTTACGGTAACCGACAGCACAGCGCCAACTTTCGACTACTGTAGTATTAAGAGTACAGTACTAATAATTACTACTTACTAACATACATGTAGTTGGGGGGGGGGAAGACCACCCCCCAAATTCGGTCCCGGGGAGGGAGGGGGGTCCTGCTAGGAGGAAAAGAAGGGGGAGGGTCCCGGCGGGAGTGAAATTTTGGCCAAAATTTGAAAAACCGGCATTTTTGTGAAATTTAAGCGCTGTCTACCAAAGTTTTCGCCAAAAAATGTCAAAATCGGTGTTTTATGGTCAAAAAAGGTAAAAATAGGATTTTTGGGAGAGGGTGTCAAAAAAGAGTTGACGCAGGGGAGGAGGGTCCCACCAAGGGCGGGGGAGTGGTACCCTAAATTTTGGTGCTGCTACATGTATGCTTATTAATCAACTAAACAATATATCTACTTTAACGGACAGCACAGCGCCAAAGGGCCCGAAGAGCTGCCAAAGGGTGGCGTCCTCTGTCTCTGGCGCCAGATTGTACACGAAAATGCACCAGCCGGGCGTGGGAGTGGAACTGACGGCGGCGCCAACCGGACTAGCCGCAGCGGTCTGGGCGCTGGACACGACGGCCTGCTGGGCGGCGGCCACCGAGACTGCGGGCGTGGCTGCGGCTGCGGCACTGGCTGCATTGGCCAATAGGGTGGAGGCCACCAGGTCGTTGGCTGCCAGGGGACTGTATCTGAAATCAGATCAGATGTCAGGCTTGTAGCGTGATTATTTCGTAATTTTGCCGGCTGAACGGACATAATGGGATTCGAATTGAAATGATAAAACAGTTCCATTGGAACGTCGGAGCGTCCAGAGATCAGACATATACTTATCCCCAACGTTATCCGCACAATTGTTATCTCAGTTTTCAACAAAAGGTGCCCGACGGCGCAAAATTACTGCTTACGGGCATACAGCCCTGCTTACGGACTTGAACGGACAAGCTCTGCTTACCGGAACCTTCCGGCGGCACTGTGATGAATGGGTCCCCCGGGCAATCTCCTGGCTTGTGCGGTCAGCAGGGCCAGAGGGTTCGCTGCCATCAACGCAGACGCTGCCTGGAATTAAAAAAAGGCTGGGGTATAGCCGCAGGTATTTTTTGTCGGGCGATTGATGGCCATTTCAACTTTTGGATGCTTTGCTACTTTCCATACAGTTTTTGTAAGCATCATAAAATTTGGGCGAAAAAAAGATGGAAGATTGGCTGTTTTTAGCGCGCTACTACATGAACCACAGCAAGACCATAGATTCATTTGCTTTTCAAGCGCTAAATTATTTATTCTGAACAAATTAGCAATCTAAAAGGCAAAGTACAAGGCAAAATGGAAATATATAAGTGCAGCCCACTTTTGATGGGGAGGGCCGGTGAAAGCCCTCCATTTTCAGAGCCGAAAAAAATATCTAAACTCTAAATAATCCACTTTTTCACTGAACCAAGAGTCTTATCGTAGAATCATGCAGCCATATGTCCGCTCAAATATGTCCGCCATATGGCTGCTAAATTACACGAAGACTCACACCAAGGGTCTGTTGCTCAGCTTACAATTGTAACAATATTGCAAGTGCGAAATCAGATAATTCGTCACAAATTCGTCATATAATAATATCATTACGAATCATCAGATTCAGAACTTACATTTACAAAGTGAAAGACTTGTAAAGTTGAGCAACAGTCCCTGGGCCCGATTGTATAAAGAATTGAAACGGCCGTTCATTTCAACGGAGGTTTATCTCAATGGAGTTTTCTTCATAAAATCACAATTTAAATCACATTTTTCTCTACTAAAACCAGACTATTTCAGTGTTTATAAAACTTCAACAATTTCAACGGTCGTTGAAATCTTTACACAATTGGGCCCTGATGTAATGTTTGTAATTTAGCCGACCGCACGGCCACACAGGCTGTCAAGTATGAGACTGACCTGTGCGACCTGCAACGCGGCCTTTTGGTTTCCGGCAGCGGGGTTGTTGGCGAATTTGACGGTGATGGGATCGACTCCGCCCGGCGGCACCACGCCGTTCAGCTTCATGATGGCCGCCTCTGCCTCGCTGCGTCGGTCGTACCGCACAAAGCCCACGCCCTTCGACAGACCTATTTGCCATGAAAACACAAACACACAAAACCCACAGTTAGAGTGCACGACAACCATCACACACACACACACACACACACACACACACACACACACACACACACACACACACACACACACACACACACACACACACACACACACACACACACATTAGATGTAAACATTTGCAACCTTTTCTGAATCTGTACTACGACTTAAGTGTACTAACTCAGGGCCTATTCCTTTACCGGATTAAAAGGACTGGACTTATTTTAGTCCGAGGTTTTGGAATGATAAATCGGACTCAACAGACTAAACGAGTTAAAATAAGTCTGCGGCTGAATTTTAGTCTGACCCCATTCCAAAACTACCACTGGACTAAACGGATTTAACATGCACGCTTAACATTAGCGTGCATAGTTAAGTCCGTTTAGTCCGACTAAAAAGCAGCGCGCTAAAAGTTAAGTCCGTTTAATCCGGAGGTTTTGGAATGGCATTTCTAAGCTTAATTTTTAAACCGTTTAGTCCGATTATAATTAACCCTTTAATCCGGTAAAGGAATAAGCCCTCAGACTGATGCAGAATTTTTAACCAGAATGTAGGGGCAGGGCCAATTCCTTAAATGGATTTAACAGATCACATTAAAATTTGTTTTGCAGTCAATACACATGGACTGTGAAATTAATCAAAATTTGCTAAAACAAGCATTTACGACATCGCCCGCTGGTGAGCAAAATTTTGTAAACCTACTTCAACTTTGACTATCATGTCCCCAAAACAAATTTTATCAAATGAATTAAGCCACTACACTACCCAAAAAGCAGACTCAATCCGTACCAGTGACATTATCGCAGAGTATTCTTGAGGTGATGATATTGCCGTAGGGCGTGAACAGTTTCTCCAGATCGTGCTGAGTCATGCTTTTCGGCAGACCGCTCACGTACAGATTGGCGCCCTTGATCGACTCACTGCTGGGCCGAGCGAAGGAGACCTGAAACAGGCGGGAACTCAGACAAACTGTGAACAGTATATTGACTGAATATGATACTTTTTTGATATTTGATACTCGGAAAAAATTTAAATATGATATAAATATGATACTATACTACTAAGCAGGAGTTATACAGGGCACCATAGAATTCATGAAATAGTCCCTTCCCCAGAAAATGACCTTCAATTTATAATCCGGTCACAGTATATACCTTCCTTATTCCTCTCAAGTCTCCACTCAATTTACCAGTCATTATCCTTTATATGATCAAGACTGTACAAAATCACAGCAGCAGCTCTTGCACTCTCATATAACAGACCATCATATACGTGACCAGTAAAACAATGTATGGGAAACGACGAAATTATATCGCGGCCGACTAATCACAAGAAACTAACCAGTTGCAGGGATAATTATTATACTGTGGAGCGGGAATTAAATTATGTATATAATTGGACGAAATTAAAAAAAATCATGCCAACGTTAAGTGGCCTGTGCCTCCTCCCCCCGGTTACGCACACAATCGGGAAACTGATATCAGGCAATTCTATGGACCCAATGGCGTACCAAGGGGGGGGGGGATGCGGGGAACTCTCTCCCGAATTTTTTTTCCACTGATTTTTTACACAGGGGTCCTCCCTTTGGTTTTTATGGTCCGGCCGGAAAAATTTTCTGATACGTATCCAATTGACCAAAGTCGGCCGAAAAATTGGAAGAACCGCTATTTTTTCAAAGGGCGGCGCCCCCAGACCCCTGCGCTTTTTTAGTCTTGCGTCTATAAAGCGTTTGATGAGTAATAGAATTGCTAAAAAGTAGGATGTCGCGGATGTCACTTTTTTGACATCCGCGGATGCGGATGCGGATGTCGACTCCTAACATCCGCGCGGATGCGGATGCGGATCTTTTTGGAATGTGTTCTAGACAAGTTATGAGCCGAAATTTTACAATTTTTTTTGCCAAAAAATGCGTAAAATACTACAAATAGCATGTAGGTGTTAAAACGGCCCTTAGGGGTGGAATCAGTCGGAGCACTGGAAGCAGTGGAACAGCATTTTTCGCCTAATAATCCGGAGTCCCCCTATATCCACCAAACCTAGGGGAGGTCAATTAAAATTGAACGCTTTTTCGAATAGAGTAGGTTAGAAGTTTGTAGTATGTAAATTTCAGCTGGAAATCAAACTTCATCCAAAAATACTTTTACATGACTCATGACTCTCAAAAATGCAGAACTTTGTTCGAATGTCCGCAATATCAAACATTCTTAACCATATAGTGAAAGTGTGAAACCTACTTTAGAAAAGAGCAATTTGCAACCAACAATGAGGCAAAAAACCCAGAATGATGTTTCATTCCACTGTTTTAAGAGCTAATACTGGCGTATACATGCACAAAATTTAAAATTGCTGTCTGATTTCCCACATTTTTAGTGGCATCTGACGAAACTGCAACATCCGCACATCCGCATCAAATTTTTGCGGATGCGGATGTCAAAAAGTTGCGGATCATCCGCGGATGCGGATGCGGATATCCGCGACATCCCTACTAAAAAGTGCATTTTAATTAACCCATTACAAAAAACAAAACATCCCCTGAATTTTTTTCTGGGTATATACGCCACTGACGGACCAACCAACCAAGATTTGTGCCCAGGGCTGACCTACTCAAAAAACTCAACTCCGTCTTGAAACAAAACATAGCTAGCCGTCCGTCGACGAAAATCCAAAGGATGTATGACTGCTTTTTCTGACACAGAGAACTGTCTACAAACTTTTCTAATGAGATACGAATATCGAGATATGGGAGGAGGAGTCTGTGTCTGCCCCTCTCTAACCTGCCCCCCCCAATCGACGAAATTTTGAAAAATAATGCCACACATGGCCAACGGTTCCTGTACAATGCTTCAGTTGCATTTACGTATGTATATATAATATCTGAACCATGTATATACAAAAATATACTAGTTTTTGCTTTAAAATATAGTCATTATGGATATTTTGAATGCACAGTTATGTACGTTGTGGTTGTACTTACACTATTAGATGTATTTATTTGCAAGACAAGTCTATACGTACGAATGGAATCAATATAGAAATGTATTTATAATACAGCAGTGTTGTACACATTTTGGAAAACTGAAAACCACATATGTAGTTGTAAACACACATGGGTGTTTGGGAGGTTGCAACCCCCTCCCCCTCCCCCACCAGATAGGTGCTTCATCCCCCAAAAGTGTCTACACAGTGGCCCACCATGGAGCAAAAACGGTAGCTCGCGTAGCAAAAATAGGCGAGTAAGTTGCTCTGCACCCCCCCCCCCAGCCCCAGAGACTCAGTTAGCCCCCCCTCAGCATTTCCTACATGCCCACGTATATTTGGTTGGGAAGGTTCCATACCACTTTTGCAGCGTAAATATATTACTTTGAATAGAACACGTACGTATATCCTCTCCGTATATTACGTAAATGTATGGGGAGGAGGCGAAAAGTTTTCATTCATTCATATTTGAGATTTTGAGACAATCCCTCTCCCTTCAGACTCAACTTATCGGGACCGCCTTCTACCTTCCGTCCTTGGTTCTGAGGGCCTTTTCACAAATTATATTAACTGGATTAGATTAAATAGATTAACTTCATAACTCAACATAGGATTAACAAAAATGTATAAAATTTTGCAAGCAGATGGAGATGACATCGTTTAGTTATTATTCAAAGTTTCATACACTTTCATCAAACTAATTCTTGGTTACTGAAGTTAATCTAGTTAATCTAATCCAGTTAATATAATTTGTGAAAAGGCCCTGAGAAAAAACTGTGCCGCTGAACCTAAAAGTTTGGCTCTGATGGCTGAAAACTTCTCCGAAAATGAGCAAAAGTCGATCAAGGAAAAAAATTATACAAATTTTGCAAAAATTTACATTTTTAATTTAAAATTTTGCATACTTACGGGCGTTTATATTCCACACGTACTGCTCAAAACATCACCACCTAACATAAAAAAGCTTATTAAGGTTGTTTTTTGTACAAAACGAGTTCACCAACGGCAACTCATGTTTTGTGACTGAAAGCGAACATGTTTTTCATTCCGGCCACTTCGCAAATGTTCCAGTGTATGAATGAACGAAAATATAACATTCCAGCCAATGTACAAAGAGCCATGAACGCTATAAGTGGACTCCCTCATGAGGTAGACCTCAGGTTTAAGCTTCAATTCTAACGTTAAAAGGCTATGAGAAATTAAACAAAGTCAATTGTTGAATATATACAGTTCTGTGAGATTGAGATAACGTATTAGCTAATCTGTAGCTAGCTAGCTAGCTAGACGTATTAGCTATGCTCTGGGCGTTTTGATAGCGTTTAATAAATTCAAGTATCGTCAGTGTTTACCTATAGTTTATAGATCTGTCTGAAAAATAGGTGCAAAATAAAAACGAACCTGGAGTTCAGAACAGCTTGCAAAAACTATCAATTTTTCGTGGCTGTCTTTATTAACTTTTTCCCCTTCTTTGTAAAGCTTGTGCCAGACAAACCTGAACATTTTGGTATCAATTATTTTTGAGTTTTACTAATCTAGTGATAAATTTGGTTTTGTTTCGTTTGACTCGACAAAATAGCTATGTACTCACACAAAACCTAACGCGTACCTACGTATATACGTGGAATTTGAGCAAAAACCAAAAGTTTGACATTTGCGACCCCTTATAGCAGCTGTCGAGCATTTCATTCAAACTAAATCCTGTCACACTCGTCCGCGACTTCCACCCCACTGGCAAGTACATCAAATGCCAAAACGTCAAAAATTGCGTCAAATCGTCACGGAAATAAATTAAGTAAAATGCTGTGACTTGCTGACAGCTTGCTGAACTAGATGAAGCGGATTAAATAGCAATTATCAATAAGTATTACACTAGTTTTCAACAGAACGTTAGCGAGGGGCCCCAATTTTTTCACCAGACTGATCCAATTTTGGGCCTCGGTTTAGAAATGGAAATCGGAATAAAGTCTTGTCCTAAACCGTGTTTAAACTGTTACCAGTCAAACTTAAAACACGCACGATAAATGATAGCAGTTCCAGTTAGGCCAGTTTAGTCTGAAGGTCTAGGAATGGTCTTTGTACGCAATCCGTTTGGTCGGACTAAAATAAACTAATTTATTTCGGTAAAGAAGTAGGCCCTTGGTCCGTTTCAAAATGCGTATACTAAACTTTGTGTATATACTATTATACTGGTGGCAATGACCATAAAATTAAATTTGCCTTTTCGAAAAGTGAAACGCAAATTTTAATCTACAGCTTGTATAGATTTAATTCATTCGAATTGTTCCAACTCGGTCTACACGTACATACGTATATGTGACGCATATGAATGTACGTATATACGCAGCCGAGCAATATTCTGCCTCAATAAATAAATTCATCATATATTCAATCCATTTTGACATTTTTCGTCGAGTGGAATCGGTTACAAGCGTTTTTGCCTGCAAGCAAGCTAAAACAATAAACTTGGGACGAGTTAAATTTACGAGGCTAATTAACCAGCCGCCACTTTATGAAATAATATAATTAGGCACGTAATATTTCCCCCAGTTTGAGAAATAGCTGCTGCCGATGCAATTTTATTGCTCTATGATCGATAGGCGAAATCACCTAGTTTCAACTGTGACTTAATGGGCACGAGTATTAAACTGAATAGCCAAGTTGAGTTGCGTTAGGAAAAACCATGACAGCTGCCGGTTTATTGCCTAACTTAAAAGGGGGTGATATAAAGTTACTGCGTAGACTTTTTTTGGGCAGTTAACTTTTACACATTCGAAAAAATTATATTCAGCGAATGTGAGTATGAAACTTTTTACAAAATACGACAGCGGCACGAATGTTCGATATTAAATAACCTGACCGCGTTTGAAAACAGGTATATATACATGCCCAAAATAAGCTGTTTTAGGGCCAATTTTTTAACAGAATCGAACGGACAGCAGAAAGGAAATGTATATATCAGAGAGTTTATCTTACCAAGGTCAAATGATAAATAAACCGTTTTTAGTAGATCTTATCGAATTAGAGAATTAAAAATTAACAGCCACAAGCGTTTTTTAATTCGCGTGAGTATATATGGACAATGAATGGAAGTAGTTCCAGAATCAGTTTTTATTTTGAACCTGCTTTTAAGACAGGTCTACAAACTATGGGTGAAGAAAATTTAATTTCATGAAACGACACAAAAATGCACAGAGCACGAATTGTTTTGAAACTTGATTTTTAATTGTGCAATTTGTTTGAAGGATTGAAATTTAAAGACTAGCTACCACATTGGCTTAGTGAACTGTAAGTGAATGTGAATGCAGGCTGAAATAAACAAAATCTACCTCCTTCTCTTCAGAATATCACCCCCCCCATGCCGATAATTACTAAAAGCTACTCATATAAATTATTTTTGCCCAGAAAACAGATGGCGGCTCAAAGTTGGGTCTACTTTTGGTCCGTGAGCTGTGAAAATTTACGAGCCAAGCCAAACAGAGGCTATAACTCAACCAATTGTACCTGGATTTTCGCAGACAGAGGTGAAAATTATACGTACGCCAAACGAAATACGCCATGCGTATATGTAAGCTGTCATAAGAAGAGCTAGACCAAACCTGAGGGCAAGGGCGTAGCCAGGGGGAGAGGGGGAATAGGAGAGAGGGAATTCCCTCCCGAAACTTTTTTCTGGCTACCCCACTGCCTGAGGGCAACGGGCACAAGTGATCGCGTGCTATGCATATATATATGTGGGGGGTGTCGCCCCATCCCCAGCCAGATGTTTCTAATAAATAGAAGCTGCATTAAGACGCCAAAATCGATGGCTAGTTAAACAAAAATAGCTTAAACATTTAGTTCGGACACCCCCCCTACGAAGACTCGCCTACCCATGGAATTTTCAACCTGCCTCCGCATGGGGGGGGGCTTTGATGACCCGACCGGTTTCCCCCCTCCTTTTCTACGTATATACTCAGCGTGTCATATTTATGTTATGTTTGTTCTTATATTTATCTAGTTTTGATTTGCATTTTGCCTAGTTTTCTATTTCTGTTTGTCATTATGTGCTTAACATTTTAATTGCCATTTATCTGTTAATGAAAGTTTTCCTTCGTAGAATAAAACTTTTTGCTTGCTTGCTTGCTTGCATGATTCTCCGTGTACAAACTCTGCTGTAGATCATAAAAATGACACAAGACGCGATCCCGAATAGTAACAAATTAAGTAAAATAAGTACATACATTCAGTGTATTCATACCATGACTAGGCCATATAACGGAAGTTGATACTATAACTACATATACGTGCAATTAGCCGCGTTTAATACGCAGAATATACATCGGTTGCTTGAACCAAACAGAATTACTAAACTGTACAAAAATCTTTTAAGACACGTTCAAAACAGGACAATTTTAGTATACAGCATTCAAGAGGTGTTATGCAAAATGGTAAACGAAAAATAGGCGTAAGTTAAGAGCGTGTGACATAAAAAGTATAAAATAGTAAAATATTATGCAATCAATCGAAAGCCCCAGCCAACACCAAAAATTACCAAAAAAATCAAGCTACAAATAAGTCATCAATCAACTTAGAATCAACTTAAATTTAATGTTCAATAATCAAACTTTGAAACATAACACGACTAAACTTAGGTTCAGCACACAGTAACCTACGGAATCAATTGCTTATGGCTTACTGACAAAGTTTCAAAAATCAATTAATTTAAAAATGCGAAAATTTTTAGCAATTGACCCCGAGAGAGTTCGTAAATGCACAGGAGCTACAGACATGAGGGTCACCGCTCATTCTAACCGGGAGAAAAAAGCCTCCAAGAAAGCGCCCCCACAAATTCAGCTCATTTTTGATTTACCTTTTTTTTGAAGAAAGCCATTTTTTTAGCAGGCTGGTTTTGGGGGGCTGGTTTTTAAGGGCACAGTCACATTTTCGCGCTTTTTCAACTTTTTCAATTTTTTCTTTTTCAATTAAAATTTCAAAATTCGCAGTTCTTGACCCTTGCGATTGGCCATTGGGTACAAAATTGTTCAAGTAAGTAGTGCCTGCTATTTTATAAAACAACTGGATCACAAAATACCATCAATTTTTGTGTAGGCGTTCCTAATGACTAGTATACTGGCTAGTGGTAGCTAGCCTTAATTGAACAATTATAACTAGCTAACTAAGATCAAAATTAATCAAAAAAACGGTACACACAGACATTTTTAGCCTAGTTCAATAAAGTCTAATTACTTGCGTATAGCGTATGTGTCTATCAGGAAAACTAAAAAGTCCACAAAAACTGCGAAAATGTACCTATCACCTTGCCTGCGGCTTGGGACGGTGGTCTACCAGCCCATGGGAGGGTTTACCACCCTCCTTACCCCTGTGCAATAGTCATTATGAGCTTTACTGTGTTTTCTAATATAGATAAAATTCGGTTACACTATTACACGTATATAAAAGAATTAAATTTAAGCCAAAATCGAGAATCAGAATTGAGACCTAAAATTATAGAAACTAGAATAAACGTATATTTGTAAAAATATAATTAATCATATTAATTATATATACAATTATATAATATATAAAAACCAAAGAAACTAAAAGATACCTTGATAGTTTTATTTTGCAAACGAAGACCATTCAAGGTGTTGACGGATTTTTGGGCGTCTTCAGGACGGGCATATTTAACAAAACCATAACCTAATGACTGGCCTGCAATAAATAAAACGGAATGAAACAGAGAATAAATCAGAATAGAATTCATAACAAATAAAAAAGTATATAATTATAATAATATATAATTAAGTGATCGAAAATTAACTGGAAATTATTAAGCTGAGATCTGACACTAATTTTGAACAACTTTCAATTTTCGTAATTTTTTTCGTGGCTCTTGTAATTTTTAATTTTTGTACCTTTCGAATTTTGTGTTTTTTTGCTATTTGCACTGAAGTAGAAGTCGTTTTTTTTGACAATTTAGCTACTTGTTTTTGGTTTATTGAACTGGATTTTCTAAATGTAGAGATACTAGAGATTCTAAGTATAAGTAACTGAAATGCAACGTTTAGAAAAAGAGTTGTCACTTGCCTCAGAAAAAAACATAAATAATCTTTCTACTCACTACTGAAAATTTGTAAATAATATATATATACCACTTTTGGGGGCAACAGTTATGCTTCAACCAATTATATCAAAATATACAGCTTCAGTTGGATTATATATATAAAATTGTGAACTTTGAAGTGTCCTTGACTGTTTTGTTTGAGAACTAAACTAAACTGAAAGGAATTTTGATAATTAATTATTAATTAAAATCAAATAAAACACTTAAAGCAGCGCCAAAACATATAATTTGTGAACGACGAGCATAAAAAATATAATTAGATACAAGAAAAAATATACCATATAAAAATATGCAGTATATAATTGTAGTTAGTAGGCATAAAAAGCACTCATGACAACATGAAAATTGTTAGGAGAAATATACATGATAATATCACATTTAGAGGAAGAAAAACTTAAAAAATACTGTGAAAACTCAGAAAAAGTGCGTAGCGCTACATTTCCAACAAAAATAAATCAACTTTCGCCTTTTGCAAAATATAATTATACGATAACCACAGTTCTATTACGTAAAATAAATACACGAAAATAAAGAAATATAATCACCGTAGTAATAAAAAATTATATATACCGTCTTTGGGTTACACTTTCAAGAGATTCCTTTAGTTGCTGTCTTTATTCGGTGAAACATGGAAGCTTTGACTTTTTGAAAAAAACAATTTTTGATATTTTCTTAAATTATTCATGTAGCACACCAGCCGGTATATAGATGGTTCCCCTTCAGAATTATTTAGCTGCCCATATGTGTGTCTTACACCCAACTTCGGTTGAAAATTTTGTTGTTAATTATAACTTTCATTTATCTCATGCCTTTTTGCAGTTGGAATTTTTAACCTGAAAAAACCTCAGCATTGATTAACAATAAAAAACAGTCATAAATTAATTTCCTCATTGTGAAAACTAGCCACAGACAGCTGTGTAATCATATATATACTACAGTGATTATATTCTTTCAGACCAAAAATAACAAAAAACAGTCCCCTGGTTCCGGGACCAAGGGAACCATCTCGGCCACCTACCGGACACTTTGTCCCGCACCAGTTTGCAGCTCTCAACCTCGCCCATGCTGCTAAAAAGTGATCTAATCTCTTCCTGGGTCATATTCTGCGGCAGATAGTTCACGATCAGATTGGTCAAATTGCGCTGATTGGTGCTCCCCCCGTTTTCGGTGATCATGGAGGGGGAGTCTGGATCGTGGTCGAATTTGCTCGACAGGTCCCCCCCGGCGGATAGCACGGAAATGGCACTCTGGGGGCCGTTCATGAGACTGGAGACGGAGGTAGGCCCCCCTCCGCCCGGATTGGTTTGACTGGCCAGAGCGGCCGCCATGATTTTTTGCATCTCCAACTGCGCTTCCATCGAAGCCAGAACAGCGGTGGCCAGGATTTAAAGAGACGAGAAATGGGATAGAAAAAAAGGGGCGGTTTTTCACGGGGCTTGGGAAACTATCGAATTTATTAATGGATCCGCAAAATTCTATTGATGACACGTAATGATCAGAAGCAGAATTTAATTATCAAACGGTTGCTGGTTAGATTCAATTAATGTGGAAATTCTGAAATAGAAAATATAGCCATTAAATAGTCTTTGACAATCCTCAAATCATTCAGTCAAAAAATCATTAAATTATTAAAACACAAAAAAACCACGGAAATGAAGGAAGGGAGGTTCATTTTTCCAATTTTTAAATGTCTACGATACCAGCGAAAAAATATCTAGATGAAAATGTTCAAATACGAAATGAAATTCAGTCAATAAAAAATTTCAATATTACTTCTATTAAAACCCAATTTTCAAAATTTGTCCTAAATATTAAAATATGTATGTAATATGTATACATTTCCTATGTTTATGCATTTCCAATGTTTCCTGAAAGTAAAAATTCAGGCGCATTGCGCCTAATAGAATAAGCTTTCGAACATTGATACAAGCCTATTAGCCTTCCGCAGTAAATAGAAATATTCATATAGCTTATTGCTTCAAATTATGTTTACACTAAAAACGCATTTATGCATAGATGTGTGGTATATACGCAAATTAACGTCAGTATATATATGTTCGACACAAAGCTCATTGTGTACATATATCCGTATGTGTATAACAATCAATTATTCATAATGTCGCATCTTTTGGAATTGGAATGGATGCGAACTGAAATTTTGTTGCCTGCTTCCCAAACTTGGGATCTGAAATACCACCAGTCCAAGAAAACCGGTGATATCTATGGCGGAGAGTTCAAAAGCTGGACCAGGCTTCTCACTCCGCGAAACCGAGTCCTAATTTTCAACCCTGAGTCGGAATTTTCTAAAATTTGACCAAATAAAATTGGACCCTGGGACGAAAAGAGACACGTGATTTCATTACGAAACGACCGAATTTCAGGCACCACGAGTATATACAGCGAGTAGTCGCAAAAATCACGTCATCCTAATTTCCCTCAGGGTTTTCCTAATTTCCCTCATTTTTGGTGAGATTTAAGTTATTAAAATAAAAACAAATAGCTTTAAAATACTGCAAAGTGGTGGTGAGCCGCTCTTATTCTAGTCAACCCACCAAGATTTTTGGGGGGGGGGGGGGGGGGGGGGGGGGCGGGACCCTTCGTGATCGTGGCCCAACCCTACTCCCTCTCCCTAAACATTTTTCTTTCTGGGGGGGGGAGCCAGGTAAAGTTGAGTGATTAATTTTAGGCCGAATTTGGCGTACTGGAGCGTATCAGGAAGGAAATTTTAAATAAAAGATCGGAACGTCTGACGCCACAACAGACAGTGTATTACACAAGCAACGCAGCATAATCTACTCTTGTAGATACATACGCTTTGATGAAATATAATCACAAGGAGTAGTAAGCCCCAGAACTGCGGGGGTCCTTTTTGCTATAGCCCCTAATAAAAAATTGGAGAATTTTTTATTTTTAGGCCAAATTTGGTCAATTGGAGACGTATTTTTTTTTAGAAAATTTTTTAGGCCAAGAATGTATACAAACGTAAGATACTTAAACCCAAAGTTGCAGGGGTCTGGGGACGGCAGCCCCCAGAAAAAAATTTTCGAATTTTCCAATTTTTAGACCGAATTTGGTCAACTGGAGACGTATCAGAAATTTTTCTGACAAAGATTAAACAAAAGATAGGTAACGTCACATCAGACACTCGTCACATCAGACACTGTGTTGCACAAGTAATGTACTAGTGTATACATACATAGGCTTTGACGAAAGATAATAACAAGGAATAGTAATTCACAGAGTCGCAGGGCTCGGCGGTCGGCCAAAATAATTGAGGGACATTTTTGATGTTTTGGCAGGATTTGGTCAATTGGAGACGTATCAGCAATTTTTTTTAGGCCGGGCGATAAAAACCAAAGGGGGAACCCTTGTGCAAAAATTCACTGGGAAAGTGTGCAAAAATTCACTGGGAAATTATTTCTGGGGGGGAATGAGTGACCATACATGGAGTTAGGGGGGGGAGACCCCCCCAAAATTCGGCCCCGGGGGAGGGAGGGTTCGTACCACCAGAGGGAAAAGAGGGGGAAGCCGGGAGGGTCCCGGCGGGAGAAAAATGTTGGCAAAAATTTGCAAAAATCGGCATTTTTTTATAAAATTTACGCGATTTTCTGGGCAAAATTTTAAAAAAAAACCTTTTGGTCAAAAAAAGTAACGATTGCGTCATTTTTAGGAGGGGGGGGTCAAACACGAGTTGGCGCAGGGGATCGGGGTCCCACCAAGAGGGGGGAGGGGTACGCAAAATTATGGTGCTGTTAGTATGGGAATGACCCCCGATTCCCCCTTCCCTTTTTTCGTTCTTGACTTTTATTCGAGCTTTTTCATTTGCATTTCTTAGAAATTGTAACCACAATCGCAATTGAGAAGTCACAATGTGGCGGCACAACGATCAGTAAACAATGTAACGATTAACGAATAAGATTACACCGCGCACAATGCACCATTGAACACATGTAAACATTTTGATTTTGCACAGTCTTCATCTTCAGAGCGTTACGAACTTTTGCAAAGATTGAGAGAAGTCTGGGGAAGTCCCCCATTTGGCTCTTATTCGCCAGCACCAAGCGAGGGGGGCTGCTCCGTCAGCTTTTGGCCCCCTGGGCCGGCCTTTTGGTTTTTGAGTTTTCTTGGCTGCGACGCAGGCCTCTACGCTCTGACTGATTTATATTTACTATATATATATATATATATATATATATATATATATATATATATATATATATATATATATATATATATATATATATATATATATATATATATATATCAGGGGCGGGGCGGATCCAGGGGGGGCGGCGGTGCGGCCGCCCCCCCCCCCCGAAAATTTTCCCCAAGTGAAATTGTACACAGGGGTCCCCCCTTTGGTTTTTATCGACCGGCCGAAAAAAACTTTCATACGTCTCCCATCTTACCAAATTTAGTCTCTAAAAAAAAAATTCTCCTATAATCTTCTTGGGCCGCCGCCCCCACAACCCCTGCAACTTTGCGTCTTACTATTCCTTCTCATTGTCTTACACTGTTTACAGCTATACACTGTTTACACTTTTTAATGTGACGTTATCTCTGCATTCTTGTTCATACCCTTTCCTTGTCAGAAAAAATTTCCGATACGTCTCCAATTGACTAAATTCGGCCTAAATATCAAAAAAAAAGTTCTCCAAATACCTCTCTCGGGGCTGCCGCCCCCAGACCCCTGCAACTTTGTGATTTGCTATTTTTGTCATTAATTCACTATTTCGTTTCAATTTTTTTGTCCGTAAAAAATTCCGATACGTCTCCAATTGAACCGAATTCCGCCTAAAAATCCCCAAAATTTCCGCAATAGTCCTGCCGTCCCCAGACCCCTGCAACTATGTGGTTAGTCTTTCACGACAGCATGTGTATGTGTACATGGGTTGCATTGTGTTCAGTTTATTTGCGTAATATAGACAACGTTTTAACTGTTTTACCGTTGCAAAAGTGACATTTTAGTGAATTCGTGGTCTGTATTGTCAAAATACTTCCCTAAACTTTCCAGATTTTCTAGCTAAATCGGAAACCACCTCTGGCCTCTCGGCTGCGTAATTTTTCCGATTCGACCACCACTTACACTTTCTTTGCTTCCCTCGTTAACAAGATATATATATATAATATATCAGTGGCGGATCCAGGATGAAATTTCGGGGGGGGCGGCGAAATTTTTTCTTTTTTCGTTTTCTTCGTTTTACGTTTGTTCGCGAAGACATTTTGTTTGGTCGTATTGAAAAACACCTCAGCAGCGTAGCCAGAAAATGGCTTTTCAATTTTTTGAGATGTGGAAAAATGCACAGATCTGCAATTTTTACTACCAAAAAACGACACAAATTCGCGTATTTCGTTCAAAAACAATGCTAACTTTTAACCAGGGAAGCATAGAAAGTGTAAGTGGTGCTTAAAACACAAGAATTACGCAACCAACAGGCCAGTGTCTATATTACGCAAATAAACTGTACACAATGCAACCCATGTATATACACATACACATGCTGTCGTGAAAGACAAACCACATAGTTGCAGGGGGTCTGGGGGCGGCAGCCCCCAGAAAAAAATATTGCGGAAATTTTGATTTTTAGGCGGAATTTGGTCAATTGGAGACGTATCGGAATTTTTTACAGACAAAGAAATTGAAACGAATTAGTGAATTGACAAAAATGATAAAAATAGCAAATCACAAAGTTGCAGGGGTCTGGGGGCGGCAGCCCCCAAGAAACAATTTGGAGAACTTTTTGATTTTTAGGCCAAATTTAGGCAATTGGAGATGTATCGGAAATTTTTTCTGATAAGGAAAATATAAACAGAGAACGTCACATTAAACAGTGTATGACACAAGTAAATGCAGTATATATAATGTACTCTATAAGGGTACTGATTGCATAGGCTTTGATGAAAGATAATGAGAAGGAATAGTAAGCCACAAAGTTGCAGGGGTCTGGGGGGTCTGGGGGCGGCAGCCCCCAGGAAAAAAATTTGGAGAATTTTTTATTTTTAGACTAAATTTGGTCAATTGGAGACGTATAGAAATTTTTTTCGGCCGGGCGATAAAAACCAAAGGGGGGACCCTTGTGTACAATTTCACTTGGGGAAAATTTCGGGGGGGGGGGCGGCCGCACCGCCGCCCCCCCCTGGATCCGCCCCTGATTTATATATATATATATATATATATATATATATATATATATATATATATATATATATATATATATATATATATATATATATATATATATATGTATATAGATCGTCAGGAGCTAATTTAATTTGTGGAGACTTAGAGGCCTGCATCACGGCCCGCGGCCCTCAATAGCCAACGGGCCGGGCCAGGCAGCCAAAAGCTGACGGGCCGGGCCACGGGACTGACTTTGCAGACAAATAAGCCAAATAAGAGAATTACAACTTCCCTCAATATTTGCAAAAGTCGTAACGTCTGAAGATTGAAGACTGTGAAAATGAAAATGTTTACATGTGTTCAATGGTGCATTGTGCACCATGCATCTTTATTCGTTAATCGTTACATTGTTTACTGATCGTTGTCGCCACATTGTGACTTCTAGGTGCGATTGTGTAGTGAGATCGTTTACAATTTCTAAGAATGGGGAATGAAAAGCTCGATACGAGTCAAGGGCGTTCCCAGGGAGGGGGGAATAGGGGGTCATTCCCATACTAACAGCACCATAATTTTGGGTACCCCTCCCCCCCTCTTGGTGGGACCCCCCTCCCCTGCGCCAACTCATGTTTGACCCCCCCTCCTAAAAATGACGCAATCGTTACCTTTTTTGACCAAAAAATTTTTTTTGAAAATTTTGGTGAAAATCGCGTAAATTTCACAAAAAAATGCCGATTTTTGCAAATTTTTGCCAACATTTTACTCCCGCCGGGACCCTCCCGGCTTCCCCCCTCTTTTCCCTCTGGCGGGACCAACCCTCCCTCCCCCGGGGCCGAATTTTGGGGGGGTCTCCCCCCCCAACTACATGTATGGTCACTCATTCCCCCCAGAAATAATTTCCCAGTGAATTTTTGCACACTTTCCCAGTGAATTTTTGCACAAGGGTCCCCCCTTTGGTTTTTATCGCCCGGCCTAAAAAAAATTTCTGATACGTCTCCAATTGACCAAATTCAGCCAAAAAATCAAAAATGTCCCTCAATTATTTTGGGGGCCAACCGCCCCCAGAGCCCTGCGACTCTGTGAATTACTATTCCTTGTTATTATCTTTCGTCAAAGCCTATGTATGTATACACTAGTACATTATGCTAGATTTACTTGTGCAACACAGTGTCTGATGTGACGAGTGTCTGATGTGACGTTACCTATCTTTTGTTTTAATCTTTGTCAGAAAAAATTTCTGATACGTCTCCAGTTGACCAAATTCGGTCTAAAAATTGGAAAATTCGAAAATTTTTTTCTGGGGGCTGCCGTCCCCAGACCCCTGCAACTTTGGGTTTAAGTATCTTACGTTTGTATACGTCTGGCCTAAAAAATTTCTAAAAAAAAATACGTCTCCAATTGACCAAATTTGGCCTAAAAATAAAAAATTCTCCAATTTTTTGCCTAGGGGCTATCGCCCCCAGACCCCCGCAGTTCTGGGGCTTACTATTCCTTGTGATTATATTTCATCAAAGCGTATGCTTATCTACAAGAGTAGATTATGCTGCATTTACTTGTGTAATACACTGTCTGTTGTGGCGTCAGACGTTCCGATCTTTTATTTAAAATTTCCTTCCTGATACGCTCCAGTACGCCAAATTCGGCCTAAAAATTGATAAAATCTCAAATTTTTTCCTGGGGGCTGCCGCCCCCAGACCCCGGCTACCTATGGCTCAGTGGTCTTACGTTTACAATGCGCGTGTAAGTACTAAAATCAATAAATACTTCATTTCAACTTCAAAATTACTGTCACTGAGTGATCAAAAAAGTGGACAAGGTGCAACCCTCCCCTTTTCAAAATCCTGGCTACGCCCCTGCCAACTGCGGAACTGCCTTCTCGATTCTGCCACCCCCCCAACCCACCCTGATACATGGATAGGCCGTATCGGGGGAGTGGAGTGGGGATGAAGGGAATTCCCCCCACCTGAAATTTATCTGAATTATTTAGGTGTTAAAATTGATACAAAGTACATTTTAACCAATTGCAAAAAATCGAAAAGTCATCCCCCCGAAATTTTTTCTGGAAACGCAATTGTAGATGGATGTATGAATGGAAATTTTGGTTAAAAACATGAGTACAACGCCGTTTAAAACTTTCCGTAAAAAAAGAACAAGCCATCGTAAAAAAGAACACTCAAAAATAAAAAAGAACAAGTTTTGAGCAGTGGTCGATTTGAAAAAAAAACCCTGACCCAGAAAAAATTTCTGGGTCTGAGTTTTTGATTTTTTGTAATGGGATAAAATGGACCTTTTAGCAATTGTAACTAAAAAATTAGCATCGCAAATGCAAAAACACTGAACCACACAGCTGCAGGGGTGTGGGGGGGGGCAGCCCCCAGCAAAAATTAAGAAATTTTTTACTTTTTAGACAAAAATTGGTCAAGTGGCAACGTATCAGAATTTTTTTCGAGCCGGGAAATTAAAAGCAAATCACGTCAGAAGCAGAACGTTACGTAAGATAGTGCACTAGATAGGTAAATGTACTCGCGTACACATGCAGAGTCTTTGATGAAAGCTAATAACAAAATACGAGTAAGTCACTAAGTTGCAGGGGTCGGGAAGCGGCAGCCCCCAGAAAAAAATTGGAGATTTGTTCAATTTCTAGGCCGAATTTGGTCAATTCAGCGTCAACATTTGCTCAAAACCTTTCGTCAAAGCTTCATCATTTTTATTTTCTGAACGTCATCATTTTTATTTTCTGAACGTCATTTTTAAGTTTCATTATTTTCTGAACGTCATTTTCAGTTTCATTTCTGCAAATGACGCCATTTTGGCAAAAAACCCTGTACGGCACACACATATTCCGGGCTTAGGCACCTGGGGGTCCTTGCCTACGAGCTCTGGCGGTGGTGGACTTCCTGCAGAACGCATGCATGCATGCAGAATGAAAGGGCGGCTGTAGCTATCCTGGTTATATTGGTATACTGGGTTAGCCCAGAGGACCCTATAAGCAACAACAAAGAATAGTAAGAAGACACAAAGTTTGGTGTTTGGGCTGGGGGCTGCAGCCCCCAGGAAAAAGATGGGAAATTTTTTATTTTTAAGCCAAATTTGGTCAATTGCAGACGTATCGAAAATTATTTTCGGCCAGGCAACTTACTGGAGTGATTCAAGTAGTTGGATGTCTAATTATGTGCATGGGTCTGGCTTGGGTCAGGTTAATTTTTGCTGGGTCCAGTTAAGAGATCTTGAGTCTGGACCCACTCGTGGACCCAAAAAAAACCCTGTAATATATATATATATATATATATATATATATATATATATATATATATATATATATATATATATATATATATATATATATATATATATATATATATATATATATATATATATATATTAATATATATTATACATACATACATGCATAGCACATAGTGGTATATATACCTTAATTCTACCCCACCTGCTTATTACCTCTAGGCAGGGTTTGTTCACTAATCAAGGCTGGCTTGCAATCATCATCGAAACATTATACGGCCGTTTTTACTTCATCGTGAGCCACCAATTTTTGCTACTGAGCCACCGACTTTTGCTTCGTGATCGTGAGCTACCTTCTAAACATTCTGGGGGGGGGGGAGCGAGGTAGGGTTGGGTGGGATCAATCCCCCCCTTCCGACGTTTGGAGGACTCGCACTCAAAAAGTGCTAAAATTTCAAATTTTCGCATAAAAACGTTTTTTTGCAAAATTTTGACACTTTTGCACAAATTTTCGCCTTTTCGCTCATTTTGGAGTTATTTTGCAGCCATCAGAGACGAACTTTCAGGTTCAGAGAAGGGAACTTTTTCTCTCAGCACCAAGGAGGGGGGCTTCGAGCTTGTCCCCCCAAAAAAAAAAAAAAAAAAAAGAAGAAAAAAAAAAAAAAAAAACCAAACACCACAAAAAACCACCCCCCACACCCCCCCTGGTCAAATCTTGGTGGGTTGACTAGAATAAGAGCGGCTCACCGCCACTTTGCGGTATTTTAAAGCTATTTGTTTTTATTTTAATAACTTAAATCTCACCAAAAATGAGGGAAATTAGGAAAACCCTGAGGGAAATTAGGATGACGTGATTTTTGCGACTACTCGCTGTATATACTCGTGGTGCCTGAAATTCGGTCGTTTCGTAATGAAATCACGTGTCTCTTTTCGTCCCAGGGTCCAATTTTATTTTGGTCAAATTTTAGAAAATTCCGACTCAGGGTTGAAAATTAGGACTCGGTTTCGCGGAGTGAGAAGCCTGGTCCAGCTTTTGAACTCTCCGCCATAGATATCACCGGTTTTCTTGGACTGGTGGTATTTCAGATCCCAAGTTTGGGAAGCAGGCAACAAAATTTCAGTTCGCATCCATTCCAATTCCAAAAGATGCGACATTATAAATAATTGATTGTTATACACATACGGATATATGTACACAATGAGCTTTGTGTCGAACATATATATACTGACGTTAATTTGCGTATATACCACACATCTATGCATAAATGCGTTTTTAGTGTAAACATAATTTGAAGCAATAAGCTATATGAATATTTCTATTTAGTGCGGAAGGCTAATAGGCTTGTATCAATGTTCGAAAGCTTATTCTATTAGGCGCAATGCGCCTGAATTTTTACTTTCAGGAAACATTGGAAATGCATAAACATAGGAAATGTATGTATACATACATATTTTAATATTTAGGACAAATTTTGAAAATTGGGTTTTAATAGAAGTAATAGTGAAATTTTTTATTGACTGAATTTCATTTCGTATTTGAACATTTTCATCTAGATATTTTTTCGCTGGTATCGTAGACATTTAAAAATTGGAAAAATGAACCCCCCTTCCCCTGGTTTTTTTGTGTTTTAATAATTTAATGATTTTTTGACTGAATGATTTGAGGATTGTCAAAGACTATTTAATGGCTATATTTTCTATTTCAGAATTTCCACATTAATTGAATCTAACCAGCAACCGTTTGATAATTAAATTCTGCTTCTGATCATTACGTGTCATCAATAGAATTTTGCGGATCCATTAATAAATTCGATAGTTTCCCAAGCCCCGTGAAAAACCGCCCCTTTTTTTCTATCCCATTTCTCGTCTCTTTAAAGTCGTCATTACTGAAGCACTATACGTGTTACATA
>JASANF010017175.1:0-17084 GCA_030248245.1 Trissonchulus sp. WLG1_4
AAATCAAACTTGGAACGGACATTGCGAATGTGAATAGCAATATTTCAGCTAATTTTGACATTGATTGAAACTTTTACGGCTAATTTATAGCTAAAAAACTGGATTTTTTGTGCATTTTGTGAGGACTTACAAAATTGTATGCAAATTTTTGTGACTCTTACACTACTCATAAAAGCTATTCAAAAAAGGTCTAACCCAATTTATTTTAAGAATATTTTCAGCTAAAATATGACATATTTCTGTTAGTCGTTCTAGGCGATCTGTAACTTTGAAGTTTTTTACCTCAATTCTGACTTCTCATGCCAATATCACAAAATACCAATAACCACTTTGCACAATAATTTACATTTACATAGTCCCTCATGCATCTATTATACCTGCAAAGTTTGGTTAGTATATGTCACAGCAGCCACGAGCATTGGCAGTGTTAATAAACCGCTTCAAAAATTGCAAATTTTCTTCAGTCTCCTGAAACGTCATTTTTAAAACTTTTGTCCGCCATTTTTTCAACGGGTACGGGAAAACTGTGCTTAATGTAATATTAGCTGACCCCAATGAGGCCCTATTTAACTGAATTAAAATTTTTTAAAAAATCCGTCATTTCTGAGCACAATGAGTGATTTCAGTTGAAGTAACCAATATCCTGTTCCGTTCATAAGAATGCGAAGACAGCTTATTTGACAGCAGCCAAATAAATTTACCCTATACCTTTTTCGAATTGACTGAAAAGGTTGATTATTTTTTTTAGTTACAGCCTACCAAAGTCATAAAAACTGCCGTTTCTTGACTTTTTAGAAAAATTTGAGGCAAACTTTTGCTCACTGTAAGAATCTGCTAAATTATTACGGTTAGTTAAGCATATCAGCAGTTTCGTAACACATCAACGTGCCTTTGGTATAAATTGCGTAATTGTATGCGGACTTTTTTTACCATAGTGAAGAAATAACGAAATACGGGGGAAAATGCATAAAATTGAGCTGATGAGCTTCACCAAAATAGTTGGCGTGCACACTATGAGTAACACTGACTCTAGAAAAATTGTAATTTTGTAGAGAATAAGTTGATTAATAATATGCAAAAGACCGCTTGTAAATTGATTTAGTAATTGCTGCAAAATAGAACATTGAAAAAAGCTGCGAAAACGTAACCACCTTAAGTCCCAAAACACAAGATACTTACTTGGCTTCTGGGGGATGCCGCCCCAAGACCCCTGCGACTACTGAAATACCTATTTCGCACCTTTTCGAGCAAAATTGCATCCTTTTGTAGTGTTTTTCAGCCTGCTAAAAGTTCAAAACTCAGCTTAGCTTCTCAGCAAAATACCAACATTGACGTGCTATTGAAGTCCCTGTTTGATGCCGCACTGTAAAGCATAAATCAAAAAAACGTATAAATTTACAAATCCTGAGACACCACAGCCAGGTAGATAGTGATGATAAGGTCTCAAAATTTAGAAGTTAAACTCGGCTTTCGCACGCTCTTGAAGATAAAGATGAAAATTTTGTAAAAAAAATTTTAAAGCCCCAAACTCGTAGCTGAAGACAGCCAGCAAGGGCGTACCCATGGGGGAATAAGGGAAACCCCCCTCCCCCCGAATTTTAAAGCCCCAAACTCGTAGCTGAAGACAGCCAGCAAGGGCGTACCCATGGGGGAATAAGGGAAACCCCCCTCCCCCCGAATTTTAAAGCCCCAAACTCGTAGCTGAAGACAGCCAGCAAGGGCGTACCCATGGGGGAATAAGGGAAACCCCCCTCCCCCCGAATTTTAAAGCCCCAAACTCGTAGCTGAAGACAGCCAGCAAGGGCGTACCCATGGGGGAATAAGGGAAACCCCCCTCACCCCGAATTTTAAAGCCAGCAAGGGCGTACCCATGGGGGAATAAGGGAAACCCCCCTCCCCCCGAATTTTAAAGCCCCAAACTCGTAGCTGAAGACAGCCAGCAAGGGCGTACCCATGGGGGAATAAGGGAAACCCCCCACCCCCCCCAATTTTAAAGCCCCAAACTCGTAGCTGAAGCAGCCAGCAAGGGCGTACCCATGGGGGAATAAGGGAAACCCCCCTCCCCCCCGAATTTTAAAGCCCCAAACTGTAGTGAAGACAGCCAGCAAGGGCGTACCCATGGGGGAATAAGGGAAACCCCCCTCCCCCCGAATTTTAAAGCCCCAAACTCGTAGCTGAAAGACAGCCAGCAAGGGCGTACCCATGGGGGAATAAGGGAAACCCCCCTCCCCCCGAATTTTAAAGCCCCAAACTCGTAGCTGAAGACAGTTAGCAAGGGCGTACCCATGGGGGAATAAGGGACAACCCCCTCCCCCCGAATTTTAAAGCCCCAAACCAGCAAGACAGCCAGCAAGGGCGTACCCATGGGGGAATAAGGGAAACCCCCCTCCCCCCCCCAAACTCGAGTTAAAGCCAGCAAGGGCGTACCCATGGGGGAATAAGGGAAACCCCCCTCCCCCCGAATTTTAAAGCCAGCAAGGGCGTACCCATGGGGGAATAAGGGAAACCCCCCTCACCCGACTTTTAAAGCCCCGAATTCGAGTTAAGAGCCAGCAAGGGCGTACCCATGGGGGAATAAGGGAAACCCCCCTCCCCCCGAATTTTAAAGCCAGCAAGGGCGTACCCATGGGGGAATAAGGGAAACCCCCCTCCCCCCGAATTTTAAAGCCAGCAAGGGCGTACCCATGGGGGAATAAGGGAAACCCCCCTCCCCCCGAATTTTAAAGCCAGCAAGGGCGTACCCATGGGGGAATAAGGGAAACCCCCCTCCCCCGTATTATACAGCCAGCAACGTCGTACCCATGGGTGAATATGGGAAACCCCACTCCTACCGAATTTTAAAGCCAGCAATGGCGTACCCATGGGGGAATAAGGGAAACCCCCCTCCCCCCGAATTTTAAAGCCAGCAAGGGCGTACCCATGGGGGAATAAGGGAAACCCCCCTCCCCCCGAATTTTAAAGCCCCAAACTCGTAGCTGAAGACAGCCAGCAAGGGCGTACCCATGGGGGAATAAGGGAAACCCCCCTCCCCCCCGAATTTTTCCCCAGTCAATTTTTACACTTGGTTCCCCTCTTTGGTTTTTATTGCCCGGCCGGAAAAACTTCCGATACGTCTCCAATTGACTAAATTTGACCTAAAAACCAAAACAATTCTCAAAATTTTTTCCTGGTGGCAGCCCGCCCCCGACATCTGCAACTTCGTGGCTTAATAATATTGCGTTTTTAATGCGACTTTAATCTTATCAAAGGTACGTTAGAACCTGGGTTTCGCAAAACCACCTATTGAATTTATTGTTAAATTTGCATTGCATTTTACCCCAAAATTGAGCAGTCATTTCCCCCCAAAATTTTTCTCTGGGTATATTACGATACTGACAGCCAGTGCCATAGTCGAGTTATTTTTACCTAAAACACGCACTTAGGTAGCACTTTTACCGCTCTGCGCACTTTTTTTCTAAGTGACGCAGAAAATTTTGGGCATGTGCGTACCACGACGCAAAATTTTTGACGAAAAAAATAACTAGCTCGTTAGTAAACAATAACAATGCAACAGTAAATTGTATTACCATCAAATGGATGAGTTTCGATTTAGCAACCTGAAAACCTACCTCATTACATAGGCCAATTGCTTAGTCAGCGATTCGTACTCAGCCGCAGCGTATGTCTGGATCCCACGATAGAGGAGCCGTAGCGTCGTCTTCACAAACGCAAAGCGTTCCAGAATTAACTCCATTTTGACCAAATCTACAAGATATTAAGATAAAACACTGCTGTTCATGTCCTTAAAGGTTGGAATCCAAAATATCCTCACGGCGCGGCTATTTTTAATTAATTAAATTAATTAAAGCTACTGGCACGGTCATTAATAGCAGAACTTCCTATTTTTAAATTATCAATCAAAAATGAGTCCAACAGCTATTTTAACTTCACTGTATTAATAACAATAATATAAATAAAAACAAAGAAAAAAACAGCTCGGCTTTGGTTCATCGTTTGCCTTGATCACTTGAAATAGTCTCCGTGACATACTGTTAAAGTTAATGTTGAAGTTTTCAACAAAAATATATGTAAAATTATTCATTTCAAGCTTAAAATTAAATTCCAAGATTTATCAAAAAAACTTACTCGGCGAAGTACCAGAATCATCCACTTTTGTAATCGCCAGGAACAGCAAATCGAAGGCAAACTGATTCATGAACGACACCAGATCTGATTGGCCGACGTAATGCAAGGAATCACAAGTGTACTACAAAAGTAAGTAAAACAAACTTTCCACAAAAAACTCATCAAAAACCTTTCAAAATTCAAGCTACATTAAAATTCAGCTACATAAAAAAGCTTTTGAACACAAACACGAAATGACAAGAAAGCTGCTGTTACATAAACACTGTTTTAGCAATTAAGACAGCAAACTATGCTACGCAGACGGTGTGAGTGCCGTCCCCCGACTGGACAATCGTAACCGGCACAACTCAAGTCTGACCAGAAAACACTGAGCACTGAGAAAAAACAAGTGGCCTGATTTTTGTTACTACTCGCTGAACTCTTGATGCTTGCAATTCCTTCTCTTCGTAATGAAATGGCGTGTTTTCTTTTGGTCTCAGCGTCCAGCATTTTTTGGTGAAACTTTGGGTGATGCAAATCATACTCGACCGTCTACGGATTCTTGAGTAGCGATTCCGATACGACTCACTTCTTCCCCGTCTGGAGAAAGCAAAGTCCAAGAGACATCCTGCTCTAATTTTTGCACTTCCGATTCAATAAAACTGCCCAAAAAAGCCTCTCGACCCCTGAAAACAAAACAGACGCTATTACACACAAATTTTCGTCACGACTCAAAAAGTGAAATCAAAAAACCAAGCACATTGAATGGAACATACAAAAAGTAAAAACAAAAACAAGTAAGCTACTAACGTAATAGGCTTTAGCAGGAAATACAGGCAGGCAATGACGTGATCCAGATATGGTTTGAGTTGGTGGTAGGTGAGTTGGTGCCACCAGGAGTCGGAGGGGGGCAGGAGGACGGGGTGGAACAGGGGGGCCGACCAGGAGCCGCTGTCTGGGGGGAGCCGGAGCAGGTGGTTCAGCACAAACAAATGATCGTAGCATGTGGACATGCGCATTAATACTGAGCCCTACAAACAGCACATAACACATGCTGCAAATGGTCAACAATCCTTACAGCTTCCTCCTGTCATTTCCCACATTTGTCAAGCTGATTTCCAAAATCAATCCAAAATACGCAAGTTTATCACCAAAATCCTCACGAAGGAAAAGCATTTATTTCAACACAGCAAAACTGTAGATACCCTTCCAGATTATAGGAAACGCTATAGTTGTCAGTGATATGGACTAGAATCACATTACTAAGGATTTTTTCCAAGAGTAGTAATTAACATTACTTTATTTCTTGACTTAAAATTTTATTAACATTACTAATTGTGTACTATGGGATAAATTATTTGCTCTGGTAGTGTAATGGGTTATTGGGTTGCCGACAATTTGCGAAGCAAAATCGGGGCAACCCCTTATATTTGTCGTGTCCGTGTCGTTATTGTTGTTGGGTTGCCGACCCCCAGCGAAGCAGGGGTGCAACCCATTGTATTCATATTCCTGTTTTTTTGGGTTGCCGACCCCCCGCGAAGCAGGGGTGCAACCCATTGTTTTTGTTGTTTTTCCTGTGATCAAAAGTTTGTTACTCGTTTTTCTCTGGAGTTACTGGGGGGATTGGTCCCAAACTTTGGTGGGGGGACCCCCCCTATGAGTAGTTGTGCCCCCCACCTTGGTGACCCCCTGACCCCACGGGGGGCCGGGTCACGTGACCCCAAAAAAATATTTTTGGTACAAATAAAACACCAAGGGGGGACCCTTGTGAACTTGAAAAATTTTTTGTTAGGGATTTGGACAAAAACTAGTCTCTAGAGGTAGTATTGGCCTCTGAACACGAATCTGGGGTTATTTTTTACCTAGGACCCCCCTGGACCCCCCTATGACCCCCTTAGGGTACCCCCCTAGAGGGTCCTCGGGGGTCAAATTTTCGAATTTGAGATTTTGGTGTTTTTAGGGGTAATTTGGGCCCCTGAACACGAATCTGGGGTTATTTTTTACCTAGGACCCCCCTGGACCCCCCTATGACCCCCTTAGGGTACCCCCCCTAGGGGGTCCTCGGGGGTCAAATTTTCGAATTTGAGATTTTGGTGTTTTTAGGGTTAATTTGGGCCCCTGAACACGAATCTGTGGTTATTTTTTACCCAGGACCCCCCTGGACCCCCTTATGACCCCCTTAGGGTACCCCCCCTAGGGGGTCCTCTGGGGTCAAATTTTCGAATTTGAGATTTTGGTGTTTTTAGGGCTAATTTGGAGCCCTGAACACGAATCTGGAGTCAATTTTTGTCTAGGAGCTTCCTGGGTACCCCTATGATCCCCTCAGGGTACCCCCTTCTAAGGGTTCAAATTTTCGAAATTGAAATTTTGGGGTTTTTGTGGGTAATTTGGGTCCCTGAACATAAATATCAGGTTTTTTACCGAAAATACACGATCTTTTGCCTATAATGGACGGTCCTCTGCCTAGAATGGAGAGTCCTCTGACTAGAATAGAGGGTCCTCTGACTAGGATAGAGGGTTCTCCGCCTAGAATAGAGGGTCTTCCGCTTAGACTACAGGGTTCTTTACCGAGAATGGATGATTTTCTGCTTCGAACACTAGGTTCTCTGCCTTTAGAGGGTTTTCTGCTAGAAATAGAGGGTACTCTACCTAGAATAGAGGGTCCTCTGCTTAGAATAGAGGGTCCTCTACCTAGAATAGAGGGTCGTCTGCCTAGAATAGAGTGTCCTCTGCGTAGAATAGAGGGTCTTCTGCCTAGAATAGAGGGTCCCTTACCGGTCGGCAACCCGTTGTGGCCTACTGGCGATTTTTGTTGTTGTTGTTGGGTTGCCGACAATTTGCGAAGCAAAAAGCGGGCAACCCCTTATATTTGTCGTGTCCGTGTCGTTATTATTGTTGTTGTTGGGTTGCCGACAATTTGCGAAGCAAAAAGCGGGCAACCCCTTATATTTGTCGTGTCCGTGTCGTTATTGTTATTGTTATTGTTATTGTTATTACAAGTCTAGTGCGTCTAGTTTAGACTAGTTAGACTAATAGTATTTATCTTAGTTTAGTCTATTTCATGTTACATTATTTAAAGATGAACAAAAAAATTTTAAATTTTTTGCCTAAATTCAATTGTTTTGGGATTTGATCACCCATGGTGTGATCTGTACAATTAGCCCCTTTTAGGAAAAGTTTTCAGGGGCCATAACTTTTGATACGGTAATGCTACAATTATAATTTTAACGTCATTTGGAAGGAAATTGTTAGAGCTTTCAAATGATGGGTCACATGACCCTGTGACGTGACGTTTAGCGTACGTCGAAATTTAGAAAGTGAAATTTTGACTTACTTTCAGGACGTTGCGCCATCATGTGATATGTCATCTGAAAGCGCTAAAAATTGTTTTTCTAATGACGTAATTTTCATCTTTCTACGATGTTCCTAGCCGAAGCTGTGGCCATTTTTGTGGTTAACCTCCAGAAATAACTGACTACAAAAATGGCCTGTCGCGGAGGAATCTGCGGAGGAAAAATAACTCCATTTTACGCCCTTTTAAAGTCAAAGGCACAGCTTAGCGGTTTAGTATGAAGCATTAACGCTTCTTTTAGACACTTTGATGAAACAGACTGGAAGTACAGAGTTTTCTGTAATAACGTTTAAACGTTGCTTGTAGCAACAGACAAATAACTCCGATTTACGTTGCGTATAACTTTGGAACCAAGCCACTGCATGAGATTCGAAAGTTAAACGTCTTAATAACACACATGGTTCTAACTGATATTTTAATATGGAGTTGATATCTTCATTATCATTATGAATAGGATAGTATAAGTATATTAATTATTATTATTGTCCTCAAAATTTTGTGACTCGTTTTTCTCAGCCCCCCCTGGCCGGATTGGTCCCAAACTTTGGTGGTGGGGTCCCCCCCACGAGTACTTGTGCCCCCCACCTTGGTGACCCCCTGACCCCTCGGGGGGCCGGGTCACGTAATTTCAAAAATTTGGTGTCGAAACCTGTTCTGGTAATGTTTCAATGGGGTTATATAGGTGCGTCGAATAGTGTATGCAGAAAAGTGTGTTTCCAGGACGAAACCTATTGTGCTTGTGTGTTGCAATAGTAAGGACTCTTCTGGGTCCGAGGTCCATTTTTGCCTAGGACCTGCCTGGACCCCCCTATGGACCCTCAGGGTACCCCCCCTAGGGGGTCCTCAGGGGTCAAATTTTCGAAATTGAGACTTTGGTGTTTCTAGGGGTAATTTGGGCCCCTGAACACGAATCCGAGGTCCATTTTTGCCTAGGACCTCCCTGGACCCCCCTACGACCCCCTCAGGGTACCCCTCCCTAGGGGGTCCTCAGGGGTCAAATTTTCGAAATTGAGATTTTGGGAGTTTTGTGGGTAGTTTGGGTCCCTGAACATAAATATGGGTTTTTTGCCGAAAATAGACAATCTGTTGCTTAGAATAGAGGGTCCTTCGCCTAGAATAGAGGGTCCCCTACCGTCGGCAACCCGTTTATTGCCGTTAGGAGATATTTATTATTATTATTGTCCTCAAAATTTTGTGACTCGTTTTTCTCAGCCCCCCCTGGCCGGATTGGTCCCAAACTTTGGTGGTGGGGTCCCCCCCACGAGTACTTGTGCCCCCCACCTTGGTGACCCCCTGACCCCTCGGGGGGGCCGGGTCACGTGATTTCAAAAATTGGGTGTCAAAACCTGTTGTGGTAATGTTTCAATGTGGTTATATAGGTAAGTCGAATAGTGTATGTAGTGAAGTGTGTTTCCAGAACGAAAGCTATTGTGCTTGTGTGTTGCAATAGTAAGGACTCTTCTGGGTCCCCCTATGACCCCCTGAGGGTAGCCCCCCCCCCTTAGGGTACCATGCCCCAGAGGGCCAAAGGGGTCAATTTTTCAAAATCAAGATTTTGATGTTTCTAGGGGTAATTCGAGCTCCTGAACACGAATAGAGGGTCTCCTGCCTAGAATAGAGGGTCCCCTACCGTCGGCAACCCG
Organism: Trissonchulus sp. WLG1_4; assembly: GCA_030248245.1. Classification (NCBI taxonomy): domain Eukaryota; kingdom Metazoa; phylum Nematoda; class Enoplea; order Enoplida; family Ironidae; genus Trissonchulus; species Trissonchulus sp. WLG1_4. The sequence continues at coordinate 9,100 of JASANF010017175.1, forward strand.
TTTATTGCCGTTAGGAGATATTTATTGGGTTGCCGACAATTTGCGAAGCAAAAAGCGGGCAACCCCTTATATTTGTCGTGTCCGTGTCGTTATTGTTGTTGGGTTGCCGACAATTTGCGAAGCAAAAATCGGGGCAACCCCTTATATTTGTCGTGTCCGTGTCGTTATCGTTGTTGTTATTGGGTTGCCGACTAGCCGCGAAGCAGCAAAGGGCAACCCCTTATATTTGTCGTGTCCGTGTCGTTATTGTTGTTGTTGGGTTGCCGACAATTTGCGAAGCAAAAATCGGGCAACCCCTTATATTTGTCGTGTCCGTGTCGTTATTGTTGTTGTTGTTGTTGTTATTGTTATTGTCCTCAAAATTTTGTGACTCGTTTTTCTCAGCCCCCCCCTGGCCGGATTGGTCCCAAACTTTGGTGGTGGGGTCCCCCCCACGAGTACTTGTGCCCCCCACCTTGGTGACCCCCTGACCCCTCGGAGGGGCCGGGTCACGTGATTTCAAAAATTTGGTGTCGAAACCTGTTGTGGTAATGTTTCAATGGGGTTATATAGGTGCGTCGAATAGTGTATGCAGAAAAGTGTGTTTCCAGGACGAAACCTATTGTGCTTGCGTGTTGCAATAGTAAGGACTCTTCTGGGTCCGAGGTCCATTTTTGCCTAGGACCTGCCTGGACCCCCCTATGGACCCTCAGGGTACCCCCCCTAGGGGGTCATCAGGGGTCAAATTTTCGAAATTGAGATTTTGATGTTTCTAGGGGTAATTGAGGCCCCTAAACACGAATCTGAGGTTAGTTTTTACCTAGGACCCTCCTGGACCCCCCTACGACCCCCTCAGGGTACCCCTCCCTAGGGGGTCCTCAGGGGTCAAATTTTCGAAATTGAGATTTTGGGAGTTTTGTGGGTAGTTTGGGTCCCTGAACATAAATATGAGTTTTTTTGCCGAAAATAGACAATCTGTTGCTTAGAATAGAGGGTGCTTTGCCTAGAATAGAGGGTCCCCTACCGTCGGCAACCCGTTTATTGCCGTTAGGAGATATTTATTATTATTATTATTATTGTTGTCCTCGGGTTTTGTAACGCGTTTTTCTCAGCCCCCCCTGGTCGGATTGGTTCCAAACTTTGTGGGTGGAATCCCTCTGAGGAGTAGATGCCCCGGACACTTGGGGGTGTATGAGGTGTCAGTGGGTGAGGTGAGGTGTGTCCTCAAAAATTGAGGTTCGCGTTGAAAAATACGTGTAAAACGGTTTTCCAACGCGTTTTTCTCAGGCCCCCCTGGTCGGATTGGTCCCAAACTTTGTGGGTGGAATCCCTCTAAGGAGTAGATGCCCCGGACACTCGGGCACCCTCCTACCCCTAGGGGGGGTCGAGTCACGTGACCTCAAAAATGGGGTCTCAAAAAAAATGTAATGAACGAAACCTGTTGTGGTAATGTTTCAATGGGGTTATATAGGTAAGTCGAATACTAAAGTGTGTTTCCAGAACGAAAGCTATGGTATAGCGTGTTGTGATGGATTTGGACAAAAACTTGTCCCTAGGGGTACTTTGGGCCCCGGAACACGAATCCGAGGTCCATTTTCGTCTACGACCCCTCGGGACCCCCCTAGGGCACCCTGCCCAGGGGGTCCCCAGGGGTCAAATTTTCGAAATTTGGATTTTGACGTTTTTAGGGGTAATTTGGGTCCCTGAACACGAATCCGGGGTCCATTTTCGTCTACGACCCCTCGGGACCCTATCATGACCCCCCTAGGGCACCCTGCCCAGGGGGTCCCCAGGGGTCAAATTTTCGAAATTTTGAATTTTTTGACGTCCCCCTAGGGACCCCCCCCATTTTTGATAATCGAGTGATTTAGTGGGAAATGATGAATTTCTATCAAATTTTTTGACGGAATGATGCTAAATTAATGTTGATAGAATAGCATGCCGACTAAGAGCATATTTTGGTAGGTATTTTTACCAAAAATGTGTGTGGGGAGTTATGAGTCGTGTGTTCATAAATATCGGGTTTTTTGCCAAAAATAGACAATCTTTTGCTTAGAATGGAGGGTCCTCTGCTTAGAATAGAGGGTCCTCTGCCTAGAATAGAGGGTCAGATAACGTCGGCAACCCGTTTATTGCCGTTAGGAGATATTTGTTGTTGTTGTTATTATTATTGTTGTCCTCGGGTTTTGTAACGCGTTTTTCTCAGCCCCCCCTGGTCGGATTGGTCCCGAACTTTGTGGGTGGAATTCCTCTGAGGAGCAGATGCCCCGGACACTTGGGGGTGTATTAGGTGTCAGTGGGTGAGGTGAGGTGTGTCCTCAAAAATTGAGGTTCGCGTTGAAAAATACGTGTAAAACGGTTTTCCAACGCGTTTTTCTCAGCCCCCCCTGGTCGGATTGGTCCCAAACTTTGTGGGTGGAATGCCTCTGAGGAGTAGATGCCCCGGACACTCGGGCACCGTCCTACCCCTAGGGGGGGGTCGAGTCACGTGACCTCAAAAATGGGGTCTCAAAAAAAATGTAATGAACGAAACCTGTTGTGGTAATGTTTCAATGGGGTTATATAGGTAAGTCGAATGCTAAAGTGTGTTTCCAGAACGAAAGCTATGGTATAGCGTGTTGTGATGGATTTGGACAAAAACTTGTCCCTAGGGGTACTTTGGGCCCCGGAACACGAATCCGAGGTCCATTTTCGTCTACGACCCCTCGGGACCCCCCTAGGGCACCCTGCCCAGGGGGTCCCCAGGGAGGGTTCTTTGCCTAATCTATTGCCTAATCTTATTGCCGTTAGGAGATATTTATTATTATTACTGTCCTCAAAATTTTGTGACTCGTTTTTCTCAGCCCCCCCTGGCCGGATTGGTCCCAAACTTTGGTGGTGGGGTCCCCCCCACGAGTACTTGTGCCCCCCACCTTGGTGACCCCCTGACCCCTCGGGGGGGGGCGGGTCACGTGATTTCAAAAATTTGGTGTCGAAACCTGTTCTGGTAATGTTTCAATGGGGTTGTATAGGTGCGTCGAATAGTGTATGCAGAAAAGTGTGTTTCCAGGACGAAACCTATTGTGCTTGTGTGTTGCAATAGTAAGGAATCTTCTGGGTCCGAGGTCCATTTTTGCCTAGGACCTGCCTGGACCCCCCTATGGACCCTCAGGGTACCCCCCTAGGGGGTCCTCAGGGGTCAAATTTTCGAAATTGAGATTTTAGTGTTTCTAGGGGTAAATTGGGCCCCTGAACACGAATCCGAGGTCCATTTTTGCCTAGGACCCCCCTGGACCCCCTTATCGACCCTCAGGGTACCCCCCCCCCCCCTAGGGGGTCCTCAGGGGTCAAATTTTCGAAATTGAGACTTTAGTGTTTCTAGGGGTAAATTGGGCCCCTGAACACGAATCCGAGGTCCATTTTTGCCTAGGACCCCCCTGGACCCCCGTATCGACCCTCAGGGTACCCCCCCCTAGGGGGTCCTCAGGGGTCAAATTTTCGAAATTGAGATTTTGGGAGTTTTGTGGGTAGTTTGGGTCCCTGAACATAAATATGGTTTTTTTGCCGAAAATAGACAATCTGTTGCTTAGAATAGAGGGTCCTTTGCCTAGAATAGAGGGTCCCCTACCGTCGGCAACCCGTTTATTGCCGTTAGGAGATATTATATAATTATTATTTACATTTACAGTTTATACTTTAAGTATAATTAATTAATTAAAAGTAATGGATTATTAACTTAAATTAAACTACAGGACTCTAGCAAAAATTAAAAACAAAAGTAATTTATAATATGATGATATTTTGCAATTACCAGATCTCGAGTCCACGTTTTCAAATCATCCAGAAAAGTTGCCGGCAGGTTAGGCTCGCGCAGAAATGCAAACAGCACCCGAAGAGCAAGGCGTATTTCTCGGGCCACGTGCACCGCTGAGGGCACCAGCTCACCCAAAATCATGGTCGGCTTTTGTTTGTGATGCACTGGCGCGGAGCGAATTAAGCGCTGTACAAAAGTTTGACAAAGCAGTCGACAAACTTTCATAAAACTTTGGGCCAGCCAAAGTTGCCTGATGAGAAATTGGCGATATTGCTGCAGAAAGAGCGTTAGTTCCTTCAGTTCTGCTTGCTGCAGTAGAGCTACTTCCAACTGCGCACTGCCCGAAGCCGGATGGCCTTCATTGCAGGTTGTCTAAAACAACAGAACCACATTAAAAAATAAAGTTGTTTTTTAAAACAATTAGTATTAGTAAATCTATTTTATACAGATTTCCGTAACCATCTCTTACAGCCATTGCATTCTGGATGTAGAATTCAGGCTGTCCTAGGCTAGCCAAACAAGTACCAACCTGCGCAACCTACCAGCTGCAATCAGAGACCTAGTCAATGTCAAACAGAAAGATATCTCCACCCCACCCACCCCCCAAAAACCAAAAAAAATATGAACACACGACTCATAACTCCCCACACACATTTTTGGTAAAAATACCTACCAAAATATGCTCTTAGTCAGCATGCTATTCTATCAGCATTAATTTAGCATCATTCCGTCAAAAAAATTGATAGAAATTCATCATTTCCCACTAAATCACTCGATTATCAAAAATTCACTCACGTTACTCCCTAGGGGGGGGGTACCCTGAGGGGGGTCTTAGGGGGGTCCAGGAGGGGTCCTAGGTAAAAAGGGACCCCGGATTGGTGTTCAGGGACCCAAATTACCCCTAGGGACGTCAAAATCCCAATTTCGAAAATTTGACCCCTGGGGACCCCCTGGGCAGAGTGCCCCTAGGGGGGTCATGGAAGAGTCCCGAGGGGTCCTAGACGAAAATGGACCTCGGATTCGTGTTCCGGGACCCAAATTACCCCTAGAAACGTCAAAATCCAAATTTCGAAAATTTGACCCCTGGGGACCCCCTGGGCAGGGTGCCCTAGGGGGGTCCCGAGGGGTCGTAGACGAAAATGGACCTCGGATTCGTGTTCCGGGGCCCAAAGTACCCCTAGGGACAAGTTCTTGTCCAAATCCATCACAACACGCTATGCCATAGCTTTCGTTCTGGAAACACACTTTAGTATTCGACTTACCTATATAACCCCATTGAAACATTACCACAACAGGTTTCGTTCATTACATTTTTTTTGAGACCCCATTTTTGAGGTCACGTGACTCGACCCCCCCTAGGGGTAGGAGGGTGCCCGAGTGTCCGGGGCATCTACTCCTCAGAGGCATTCCACCCACAAAGTTTGGGACCAATCCGACCAGGGGGGGGGCTGAGAAAAACGCGTTGGAAAACCGTTTTACACGTATTTTTCAACGCGAACCTCAATTTTTGAGGACACACCTCACCTCACCCACTGACACCTCATACACCCCCAAGTGTCCGGGGCATCTACTCCTCAGAGGGATTCCACCCACAAAGTTTGGGACCAATCCGACCAGGGGGGGCTGAGAAAAACGCGTTACAAAACCCGAGGACAACAATAATAATAACAACAACAACAATAACACTCCCCCCTTTTCCCTTTTCCTTCCTTCCAACCCAATATCTCCTAACGGCAATAAACGGGTTGCCGACGGTAGGGGACCCTCTATTTTTTAATTCTTAGGCAAAGGTACCCTCTATTCTAAGCAACAGATTGTCTATTTTCAACAAAAAACTACCCATATTTATGTTCAGGGACCCAAGGATTGACATTCTGAGCATACGGAACGCGGACAAAATTACACCGAGTTTGCTCGGCGTATACTTGTTACCAGACGAGTAGATACAACTGAAAGAAAACGTCGGAAAAAGTAGTCTTTCAATTCGGGTTCGTTTTCGATCTTCCATTTCATTTTTGAGGTTTTTTTATTTCAGCTGCTCTGTTGACTGTTCACCTTCTTTTTCTTGTTGCTTTTTTTCATTCTTTAAAAACATTTTATTTTGCCATTCAGCTCAGAATATCACTCGGGACTACAGCCCCTTGAAAGTCAGGCCTCTTTCATCGCATTTTACCTTGAGACTCCACCCCCCCCCTCATTCTTTCAGCCCTCCCTTACCCTTTCCTCTCTCTTTCTCTTCCTCCACCCTTCCCACCTTCCACCCCCGCCGACCTCCTCTTACCACCCGCCCGCAACCGACCCCCCACAGCCCCTCCTACTTGACCAGCCCTAACCTCCCAATTTTACTATGGAGTTGATATTTTCATTATTATTATGAATAGGATAGTATAAAGTATATTAATTAATATTATCCCTCCACTTTTTTGAATGAAATACTGTGTGGATGTGAATCAAACTTTGGTGGAAGGGTCCCGAGGGGTCGTAGTAGAGCAGCAGCTGAAAAAAAGCGGATAAGTATGTCGGTCACTATAGACTAGCTGCTCCGTTGTCACGACAACGCTGCAGTTCCAACTTTTTTTTAACTGCTCCAGCTTTTTTGCGCCGTTTCCGGCCTTTTTGCACCTGCTCGAGCAGCTGAAAAAAGCCGGAAATGGCAATTTTCAGCTGCTCGAGCAGCTGAAGAAAAGTTCAATGTAAAAACACGGCCTAACGCTAAGCGTTTGCTAATTATATAAACTGAGAAAAATAGATCTCAAAAATTTTCGAGATATATACGACCCCCCAGATCCGGGTAGTAAGTTTTCGGAATTTTTTTCTGGAATAATTGTATTTGAGCATATTTCATTAAACCTTATTTACTGTGTAAGTAGTTTAGCCTAAAATTTATTTCAGACACGATGACATCCTTCAGATGAAAGTGGCTTAGCGGGTGGATTTGAAGTTGAACTTTGTGCTCTTTACAAGCAAGCGCTGAAAGTTTCTCAGCAGGACGCAGACATGCTACAATTGGCCTGTCGAGAGAATCCACCCAAAGCTTGGCCTTTTCCTGACACATCTGGCTGTAATTCTAAAGCGGTACATTGGATAAAATCATAATTATTATCCTTGTATTGCATGTATATTATTCCATGTACTTGTGAGTTTGAAAACAGTATTGGTACTGATATTGATTGGATGGTTTGCACAATAAGTTATTAATTGACTTATAGATACATAATAATGTCATTTTAAAAACTTACTCCTAGTGAAAACAATATAATATATAAATATTACGAGTGGCTCGTTAGCAGCAATAATCTCAGTTATTTTTGGGCTTTTGGTACATATCTGAAGTTCCACAGCTTAGTGACGGTTACTGTACCTTCTTTGCTATGTTTGTTTCATATGGCCTAGGCTGGCTGGTATCACGCACCGACGGCCGGAGAGCCGGATCTAGTCAGGTGTTGTGTTTGCGGTAAAGAAATGGAAGGCTGGGAAATCGACGATGATCCACTGTGAGCTTTTAATTTATATATTTGTGTAGGATACTTCGTTTGGGCAAGCATAAAGTTAATAAATGAAGAGTTATCTTTCGTAATAAGTATAGGGATGTACCGAAAATTCGGTATTCGGTATATATTCGGTTTTTCGCCCAAAAAAACAGTATTCGTTACCGAAACGTCAATTTTTGGCCGAATAATTTTAAAATCAAGGAATTGGATTTTATTCGTTTACAATAATTAGAATTTATTTTATTAATTCTTCAATTAGCACTACACTTCGACCTGAGATGACTATATACACAAAAAACATGAAAACTGTATGTTAGCTAAATAACCTCTAACTAGCATTTGTGAGGCATTTAACAGAACACATACGTGGGTGAATTTTTGATGGATGCTTAATAAAGTGTTGTTAAAACCCAAAAAAAATTGAAAATGCCACTAAAGTTAGCAAAGTTTACAAGCACTTTAATAACTGTCCCACTTAAGGGGTAGTGTCGCGAAAGCAGTCGATTTTGCGCGACAGACTATAAAACTTTTTCAGTAAAAGATAGGTCATTGTTCTTTATATATTCTAAAAATATGTTTTAAGGCAAATATTTTTGCCAAGTTTCAGAAAAAATTGATGCAGCATACAGTTATTCAGTGAAGTCGCAAAGTCGGAAAAATGACGTTTTGAAAACCAATTCACATTCGAACAATACGTAACTGAACGAAGAGCAGATGCACAA